>JAOTQJ010184941.1:0-22465 GCA_025642045.1 Solanum sejunctum | reverse complement strand
GGGAGAGGGGGGGCTTGAGGTGGAGTAAAAAATAAAAATTTACAAAATTTGAATTTTTCATAAAATAATTTTTTATTTTTTTGTATGGGGGTGGGGGGAGGCGGGCTGAGGGAATGGGGTCCGAGGTGGAGTAAAAAAATTTAAATTAATAAAATTTGAATTTTTCGTAAAATATTTTTTGGGGTGGGGGGATGCTGGGGGGATGGCGGTCCTGGGTGGAGTAAAAAATTTAAATTTATTTTGGGTGATCACAAATGTTTCTTTTACTTTTTTTAACTTTAAATAGGTGGAATATTGTTAGATGATGTGATAGTTTCTTTTTTAAAAAAATATAAATAGGTGAAATAAATTTATGACGTAACATAGTGGGATTGGACATAAAATCCATGTCATAAAGAGTGCGTCTCACGCACATGGGTTGCTGCACAACTATGCCTACTTGATAAAAAATAGGCAAGTTGGAGTACCTATTTATACACTTTGAAAGTTTAAATTCCAACTTAAAATTTTACTCCAAGTTAAAGAGTTAATTTATATATTGTATCAATTTTAGGGGTTAGATCGATATAAATAGGCCTATATCCTTCATGGTATGTGATACAAATGGGTTCATCAAAATCATGGTAGACATACATTCATATTTTATTCATTGTGGTTATATCTCTATAAATAGATTTTATGCATAATTTTATTTTCAGTTACATTATTAGTAAGCGTAGATACTTTTGCTTGTTTCATTTGAAATTATAATTTTGTGTTTTCTTATACGTGTACTACGAATATATGATAGAGGGAGACATTTTAAGCAAATTCAATAAGGCGATCTCATGTTTTACACCATCAAAGTAGAAAAGAGGCTTAAATTTTAGATAAAAGATGGCTAAAAACTATTTTACAATTTTGACTTCTCTTGGTTGGATTGTCAGATAAAGAGAAAAACAGGGACAAGAAGTGCAGATGATGGAGAAAAGTTAGAGATTTTGATGTCGAATTAGTAATAAGTTTCTTTCACTTGCATCGGTTATATCAACGTCTTCAATTTGTTGTTATCTTTCTTTATTCAATTTCTTGTATATTTGAAAAACTGTGGATGTTTCGTATAATTATATCCATAAATTAGAATATTTCTCTCTAACATTTCCTGACATTTATTCTTATCTGTCACTATGATTTGTAAAGTCATTTTTGTTGGCATTGGTTTCCAAATAACAATTAGATTTAGCAAATTAATATTGTTCATTTTTGTTGAAGTTAGTTTATAACTTTTACATGGAAAGTATTTTAAAATTTGTACAAAATAAATATAATTTTAGTGAATTTATAAAATAGAAATATGTATAACAAGACATTTGGGGAAAGGTAAAATTACAATAAGGTATTTGAGATTTTTTGTGGGACAAAAATATTTTTTTTCATTGACTTAGCTAAATAAAATCAACAATAATTATTTTCACTACTAAAACATAGGACTTAACAATATTCATATGATTATTTCAATGATATGACTAGTGTCTACATAAGAATAATGCAGAGCATCCTATTGGTATATACTCTGTCAAAAATCAATTGTGGAGAACAATTCACAGTATTTTTCCACTTAAATCTATGGGGTACTTATCCAAGGATTCAGTTTCATTGAGCGGTGTAATCTACAGAATGGTACACAAAGTGGCAAAATGCTCTATTATATCTTTCCACCTAGCAGATGAAAAAATTTATTGTAACGCCAGTGCCAAGCACGTGTGGGAAGCATTGGGTGACCGCCTCTGTGTTCTGGCAACTGTTGGCGAGGAAATATCAATTTGGTCACTCGAGAAAGACGGGAAAACTGCTTTCTTGACCTAGATTTATATCACCAAGTTTCCTACTTTACGATCACTGATTGAAAAGCCTAATGATTGGTACTCATCATCATGTGTCGTCATATCTATTAAGGAGAATGGGAACATATTATGGAGAAAGTATGATGGTCGATTTATTGAGTATAACATGCCAAAAAATGAATATGCTGAATATGACCTCTCAGATTTACGGCACTTGGGGCTTCGTGCGTGGAAAGTTTAGCTTGCTTGAAGATTCTGTGGGATTAAGAAATTCCAACATAATGATATATAGAATTTCTTGTATTAATTGAAGAATATTGCCTTACAGCTATATTGTCATTGATTTTGTTGAACTAGTTTAGTTTGTGTAGTTGATTAATATTATGTCAGGTAGTAACACGTATGTTTACTTGTTATTGAACTTGGACATCATGTAGCGTTGAATCAGTCTGGGGGCAATTTTACTGCATTGAAGGCCTACACATGCTGCAATATTACCATGAAAGTTTATTTTCGACGTCTGTCAATTTAGTTTATTTAGCATTGAACCAGGTTGGAGAAATATTTGATTGAGTTCCTAATTGATACAAATTTCAGCTGGACATAGTGTTGATGATATTTAGGATTCATAGGGTCAATCCAATCTCCATCTAGATTGGAGTTCAACAGGGTAGCGCATCACAACACACTAAGCAGATTGACCAAAAGAATAGTTAACTAAATGAAGAAACAGAAAAATAATTAAACTTCTATGGTAGCATTAGGAGAAAACAAAGTCTAATTAAAGCCTTTGCATAGGTTCGATCAATGAAAAGGGAAACTTGAGGTCCAACAATTCTAAATTCTTTCATCTTTCATTTTGATTCCATAATTCCATCAGCAACTTCTTTCAACTTTCGAGTCGAATCATCATAAACCACACATCCATTTTTATCGCTTTTGGAAAAAAAGAAACCACATTTACTCTGTTTAAGGAACAAAGGACCTGGTTCTTCAATTTCCAACATTTTTTTCCCAAAAATAGCCTTCTTCCTTCCTCATACTGTAAACCTCCAGATAGTCCATCTTTTCCCAAAATGTAGCTATGAAAGGTATAATCGATGGTTTAATGAAATAACTCCGTCCTCCTAGACAGAACATTGTTGAATTTGGGATCGGACTGGAGACTGATGCTGATTCACTGATGCAACTTTCCCAAAAGATCATATAAGTGGGTCCGTAATAAGCCCGCTAAGAGTTCCAGGTGGCTCGAAGGTGTCGGAGGACGTCTGCTAGGATTTTACAGGCTAATGAACTGGAAGTAGGTGATTTCGATAGTCTTTTTGTCGGTGTTAGCCCACGGAATCTGGCGCTGCTAGGGGATCCGGTGCAACTTTCCCAAAAAATTATACGAGTGGGTCAGTAACGAGCTTGACAAGAGCCTCAGGTGGTGTGGCAGCGACGGAGGATGCCTGGTAGGATTTTATGAGCCATGGAACGGGAAACAAATGATTTTGATAGTATTTTATAGGTGTTAGCCCACAAAATCTGGTGTTGGTAGGGGCTTCAGTGCAACTTTCTCAAAATATCATGCGAGTGGGTCCATAACAAGCCCATTAAGAGTCCCAGGTGGCCCGACGGCACCAGAAGATGCCTAGTAGGATTTTATTGCCCAAGGAAAAGGAAATAAATGATTTTAGTAGCTTTTTGTGGATGTTAGCCCACGGAACCTGGCGTTGCTGGGACTCTACCACAACTTTCTAGAAAAATCATAGGAGTGGTTCTATAACAAGCCCTCCAAGAGTCCTAGGTGGCCTGCCGGTGCCGTATGACGCCTGGTAGGATTTTATGGAACAAGAAACAGGAAATAGGTGATTTCGATAGATTTTTGTAGGTATAGCCACGGAATCAGGCGTTGCCGAGGGCTCTGGCGCTTCCAAAAAAAATCATACAAGTAGGTTTATAATGAGCCTGCTAAGATTCCCACGTGGCTCAATGGCACCGAAGGAGAACAGGTAGGATTTTATGGGCTAAGGAAAAGGAAAAAGATAATTTCGGTAGTTTTTGTGAATGTTAGACCATCGAACCTGGCACTGCTGGGGGCTCCAATACAACTTTCCAAAAAATCTTATGAGTGGGTCTGTGACATGCCTGCAAAGAGTCTCAGGTGGCGCGACAGCATTAGAGGACATTTAGTAGGATTTTATGGGCTGTGAAATCGGAAATAGGCGATTTTGGAAGTTTTTTGTGAAAGGGCGGCTTTGGAGTACGTTTGGTAGAATTTTATGTTCTAAGGAAGTAGAAACAAGTGATTTTGATAGTTTTGTGGGTGTGAGCCCACGAAATCTGGCGCTGCCAGGGGCTCCGACATAACTTTCTTGAAAAATTATATGAGTGGGTTCTTAGAAAGCTCGCCAAGAGTCTCAAGTGTCCTGACAACATCGGAGGATGCCAGGTAAGATTTTATGGGCCAAAAAATTGGAGACAGGTGATTTCGGTAGTTTTTCTTAGGTGTTAGCCCATGAAATTTAGCTCTGCAGAGGGCTCCATCACAACTTTCATAAAAAATCATATGGGTGGGTTTGTAGCGAGCCCGCCAAAAGTCCCAAGTGGTCCAGTAGTGCCAGTGGACACATGGTAAGATTTTATGGGCGAAGGAATAGAAAATAGGCAATTTTGATAATTTTTTATGGGTGTTTGCCCATGGAATATGGCATTGCAGGGGGATTAGCACAACTTTTACAAAATCTAGTGATGCCGGGGGCTCCGACTCAACTTTCTACAAAAATTATATGAGTGGGTCCGTAACGAGCCTATTAAGAGCCCTAGCTGGCCTAGTGACACCGGAGGATGCCTTGAAGGATTTTATGGGCCAAGGAATAGGAAACAAGCAATTTCAATAGTTTTTTGTGGGTGTTAGCCTATGAAATCTAGCGTGTCAGTGGCTCCAATGCAATTTTCTTGAAAAATCATACGAGTGGGTCCGTAATGAGCCCTCTGAGAGACATAGGTGGCCCAGCAACGTAGGGGGACACCTTGAAGGATTTTATGGGCCAAGAAAAAGAAAATAGGTCATTTTGGTAGTTTTTGTAGGTGTTATCCTATAGAATCTAGTGCTGTCGAGGGCTCCAGCTCAACTTTCTCGAAAGATTAGACAAGTGAGTTTGTAATGAGGCCTCCAAGATTTCCAAGTGGCCGACGGCACCGAGGATACCTGATAGGATTTTATGGGCCAAGGAATAGGCAAAAGGTGATTTCAATATTTTTTTGGATGTTAGCCCATGAAATATAGTGCTGCCAGGGGCTTTGGTACAACCTTCCCAAAAAATCATATGAGTGGTCCATGACGAGCCTTTTAAGAGTCCTAGGAGGCCCGACATCGTCGGAGGACGCTTGGTATGATTTTATGGTCCAAGGAAAAGAAAGCAAACTTTTTTAGTATTTTTTATATTTGTTAGCCCATGGAATCTGACATTACTTGGGACTCTAACGTAACTTTCCTGAAAAGTTATACAAATGTGTCCATAATGACCTTGTCGGAGGACGCCTGGTTAGATTTATGGGATAAGAAACAGGAAATAAGTGATTTTGGTAGTTTCTTTTGTAGGTGTTAGCTTATGGCATCTGGCGCTGCCATAGGCTTCAACACAACTTTCTCAAAATATCATACAAGTGGGTTCAAACAAGCTAGCCAAGATTTCCAGGTGGTCCAGCGGTGCCAGAGGATGCCTGGTAAGATTTTATGGGACAAGAAAAAGGAAACAGGTGATTTCAATAGTTTTGTTTTTGGGTGTTACCCATAGAATCCGGTATTGATGAGGGCTCCAGTACAACTTTCCCAAAAAATCATACAATGGGTCCATAACAAGCCTGCCAAGAGTCCCAGGTGTCCCGGTGGCTTCGAAGGATTCCTGGTAGAATTTTATGGGACAAGGAATAAGAAATAGGCGATTTTGGTAGTTTTTCATGGATTAACCCACGAAATATGGCGTTGCTAGGGTTCTGGTGCTACTTTCCTAAAATATCATATGAGTTGTCCATAATGTGCTCACCAAGTGTCCCAGGTTGCTCGGTGGTACCGTATGAGGCCATGTAGGATTTTATGGGCCAAGGAATAGGAAACTGGAGATTTTGACAGTTTTTTATGGGTGTTAGCCCACGGACTGTAGCGCTGCCGGGGGCTCATCGCAATTTCTCCAAAAAATCATAGGAGCAAGTCCATAACGAGCCTGCTAAGAGTCCCAAGTGACCTGGCAGCTTCAGAGGATGCCTGGTAATATTTTATGGGCTAAGGAACAGGAAACATGCAATGCAGATAATTTTTTGTAGGTGTTAGCTAACAGAATCTGGTGTTACCAGGGGCTCCAGCGCAACTTTCTCAAAAAATCATGTGTGGCTCTGTAACGAGTTTGCCAAGAGTCCTAGGTGGCCAGCGACACCGGATCGGGGATGTCTAGTAGGAATTTATGGGTCAATAAACAGGAAACATGGTATTTTAATAATTTTTGTGGGTGTTAGCCCATAGAATCTGTCGCTATCGGGGGTTCTAACACAACTTTCCCAAAAAATCATACGAGTGGATCTGCAACAAGCCCTCCAAGCATCCCAAGTGGCCCAATGGTGCTAAAGGATGCCTGGTAGGATTTTATGATCCAAAGAGTAGAAAAGAGGTAATTTTGCAGAATTTGGCATTACCAGGATTCGCCGTGAAACTTTTCTAATAAATCATTCGAGTGGGGCCATAACCAGCCCACCGAGAGTCCCATGTGGCCTGACTATGTTAGGGGACACCTAGTAGGATTGTATGGGCCAAGGAACAATAAACCACTGACTTCGAGGGTTTTTTGAGGGTGTGAACCCACAAAATCTAGTGCTGCCAGGGTCTCGAGCTCAATTTTCTCAGAATATATAAGTGGGTTTGTAACAAGCCCTCCAAGAGTCTTAGGTGGCACGATGGTTTCAAAGGACGCCTGGTAGGATTTATTAGCCAAGGAATAGGTAATAGGAAGTTTTGGTAGTTTTTTTAGGCATTAGCCCACGGAATCTGGCACTGCCGAGGGCTTCAGCGCAACCTTTACTAAAATATCATACAAATGGATCCATAATGAGCCCACCAAGAGTTCTAAATGGCCTGGCGGTACAGAATGATGCTTGGTAGGATTTTATGGGATAAGGAACGAGAATTGGGTGATTTTGGCAGTTTGTTGTGCGTGTTAGCTACCTAATTTGGCGCTTTCGGGGGCTTCAACTCAACTTTCCTAAAAACTCATATGAGTGTGTCTGTAATAAGCCCTCCAAGAGGCCCAAGTAGCTCGGTGGCACTGGATGTTTGATAGGAATTTATGGGCCAAGGAAAAGAAAATAAGTTATTTCGGAAATTTTTTATGGGTGTTAGCCTACAGAACCTAGCGCTGCTGAGTAAAGTTACCAACCAACACATATGACATTTTGGCGAGCTCATATGATTATTTGGGAAAGCTACGTTGGGCCCTCTAAGAGACCTAGGGCCAAAATGTTATACGTGCTCCGATGTAACTTTCTCAAATAATCATGCGAGTGGGTCCGTAATGAACCCTCCAAGAGTCCCAGGGGGCCCGATGTTGTCGAAGGATGCCTGGTAATAGTTATGGGAAAAGGAAAAGAAAATAGGTAATTTCAATAATTTTTTGTGAGTGTTAGCCGATGAAACCTGGTGCTGTCGGGAGCTATAGTGCAACTTGGCACCCTATAACTGTATTCTTTCATATACCTATATGTCAAGCCTCATTCTTTTACGTGGGAAGTGGATTAAGGTCATAAGAGACCTCTAGTACTTAGCCGAGTACAAAACTTTTCTATAAATTGAATTTCTAGTGTTATATTATACAAGCAAACTATCATGACCCAGACCTAGGGCCTAGATGTGATACGACGAGAGTCTCCAAACAAGCCTCAAGATATCAAAACTCGCATCATCAGTTAGGAAACATATTCAGCAATCAACACATAGTTTTAAGGGATGGTAAAGTAGCACTCACGCTATGTGGACAATTCGTGTCTTAGGATCTTTCCATCAACATGACAACAAGTCACATATTTGTACCTAAAGATAACCGTATACATAACATAGACTTAACCGCAACACATAACATATAACGTGAAGAGGTTTACAATATGTCTAACACTCTACATAGCTGGGTCGGGGGCCAAGACATAACCCGAGCTCACCCTCAATACATAAGGAGAAGTAAGTAACATAGGTAGATAGATGGTGGTGCATCTTTGAAAGACAAGACTCACTACTACAAGTAAATCCGGAATCCGAGCTAAACGTCGAACGATAGATGGCCAAAGTCCTCGGTCCCTACATAGTAAAATCATGTAGGCAAGAGTATCGTTAGTATGTTTGATTGTACTAAGTATGCGGGGAGGGATGCATGTAATTTACAAAAACATGCATAACAACGTTAAATCATACGACACATAATTTCAAAAGAGTTGAATACCAAAGAATGTAATATAACAAGATGCTATGAAAGTCATGATGCATGGAATGCAAATGATGCACAGAATGCAAATGATGCACTCATTTATATATATATTTGGGATGTGACCTCATCCGACATAAGTAAGACCAAGCGGCTATTACTTAGAATCCCGATGAAATCTCCTCATTCGTAAAGAGGTAATCTATTTGCCAAAGGTAGACCATACTTCACCTTATGGGATAACTCCCTCTTCGTATGAAGTAACCTTCTTACGGGACAACTCCCTTTTTGGATAGGATTTTCACAAATCACAAATCAAATCATTTCTTCTCCTTATGGGATAACTCCCTCTTAGGATTGGAAACCTATGCTAGGCACATAGTTCAAGGAAAGGGAGAGGGCCCTTGGGGATAGCCCTAACCCCCCAATCCATCGGCGCTAAGTCATCATTCCACAAGAATAGATATACGTATATATATATATACATACTATCAAATGAAGTAAATCATTTTCGAAACCATCTCAATGCATTCTTAGGCTTAAAGGCCAAAACATAATTTCATAGTCTTTACATTCATGCATAGGAGTATCCAATTCATATACAAAATGGTGCAAGCACCCAAAATGCTTAAAGAGCCAAAATCAAAGACATATATATGATCACAATATTGTCATAACTAACATTTTATCAAAATTTTACCATAGAACATAATTGGGCTTAACCCATAATATAATTCGCATAATAATCCATATTCATGAACGCATATGCTATGAATAATGAGAGAATGACATGGGTAATTAGGAGTCAATCTAAAATCAATAATATAATATGCAATTCAATGGAAAACATAATTAAATCTATATTTAAATTCATAGTGTAATCACCCATGCATTTAGAAGTCTTAAAGGGGACATTCATACTTGAAATTCCATAAACCTCAAAGAAGATCCTCATGTAATAGTTTAAATCACATTAAAATCATCAAATAAATACAAACTATGCATACTTAGAATTTTAGGATTCATAAATCTTCAATGCCCCGAAATTAAAGTAACTAGAAATCCATGAGATTGCTTAAAAATAATTTTGGGTCTCCTTGATTGAAAGGAATGTCAAGGATCAACCTACATACCTTAGACCTAGAGTTTCCTTGGAATTGAGTTTGGGAAGAATAGAAGCTTGGAAGTGGGTCTTGGAATCCAAACTTGTTCTTGGGTTTTCCTTGAAATTGAATTGGAGTTTAATGGAAGCTATTGAGAGGATTTGGGAGTGTGATTGAGATGAGAGTGGTAAGTTATATCCTTTGTAGCATTGTTTAGGTCCTTTAGGAAGGTTAAGATAGCTTAGGAAGTCAAAAAGTATCACTAGAATAATTAGCATTTATGAAAATGCCATTAGTGAATGAATGGGAAAATTGGCAAAGTGGTGTCCCATGGAAGGTACCACGGGTCGTGTGGCACTCCACAGGTCGTGTGGAGTGCCCATGACAAGGTACTTGGTCTAAGAATTGAAGTTGGAAATCAATTCTAAAAAGATATCTCGTTGTGACCACAGAGGCCTCCATGGTTCGTGTGGAGCCTTATGGGTCGTGTGGAGGCTCGTGGCAACATACTTGGTGCTGGAAAATGTTGCCCATGCTCCACGCCAAGGACCACGGGTCATGCACTATGCCACGGGTCGTGGCACAATACTAAGCAAGAAAACTCCCTAAACGCCCACTATTCTTCACTTGTACTCACCCCACGACCAGCCACATGGCCAGTGGCAAGCCGCACGGCTCATGCCACTGGTCGCGCCCTATGCCTTAGACCAAAATGGCCTTTTCCAACTCAAGACACCTCACACGGTCAGTACAAAACACCACTGCCCTATAGATGCCTGTGGGTCTTCACTGCATAGGAGGGTCTCACGAAAACAGTCATAACTCCTTCATTCTACATCGAAATGAGCTGAAAACAAGTGCATTGCATAGATAACACAAAGGGATTTCATTTGACATGTCGTGTGCCACCTAGTTCTAAATGTTCTAAGAGTTATGCTTATTTAAAGTTGACCCTTCTACTGGTATTAGTGTCAAACTTAGCTAACGGAAAATCCTTTGAACTTGGCTTGACGTAGGGGACCCATGATAGCCTTGAACAATATAAATAAGCTTGAAAATCTGAGTCCTTACATCATCTCCCCCTTGGGAACATTTGTCCCCAAATTTGCAAGAACAAGGCATGAAAGGCTTGGGTGGGAACATGCAACTTTCAAACACAAAATATTATGCGTAATTCATTATTAGAAATTACAAAGCCACTAAATCTCATGTCAAAATAAATTCATTCAAAACACCATAAAAAAACATTCTAATTCATATGTATGCATGCAATACCATGAGACTCAAGAAAGAAAGAATTGGGAGTAACGAGAAGGAAAAGGGCCTAATACCTTAGGCTTAAGTAAATTGGAAAGGTGGGGGTACCCTTCATCATATCCAACTCCGCCTCCCATGTAGCACTCTCCAAATATTGGTTCCTCTAAAGCACCTTTATTGATCCACATCCTTATTACGAAGTCATTTCACTTGTCTATCCAAAATCTCTACCGGGACTTCCTCATAAGACAAGTTCTCTTCCACCTCAATGCCCTCCAAATGCACAATAATGCTAGGATCTCCCACCATATTTCTCAACATGGACACATGGAAAACTGGGTGAATAGAGCTCAAATTTTGGGGCAACTCCTTTCTATATGCCACATTATCAATTCGTTCAACAACTTCGTAAGGCTCTACATACCGGGGACTTAGCTTCCCCTTTTTGCCAAAATGCATCACTCCCTTCATAGGTGAGACCTTCACAAACACCCCAATCTCCAACTTGGAATTCAAGATCTCTCTTTCTAGCATCCGAATAGGACCTTTGGTGGCTTTGTGCCATCTCCAACCTTTTTCTAATCAACTTCACTTTCTCATAGCGTCCATTACCAAGCCTGGGCCAATCAAAGCCATTTCCCCTAGCTCAAACCATCGCACCGGAGATCTACACCTCCTGCCATACAAGGCCTCAAGTGGTGCCATACCAATGCTAGCATGGAAGCTACTGTTATATGCAAACTCCATGAGTGGAAGATGGTCATCCCAATTACCTTTGAACTTCAACTGACAAGCCCTCAATATATCTTCCAAGGTTTGTGTTGTCCTCTCGGGCTGTCCATCGGTTTGGGGATGAAAGGCGATACTCAACTTAACTTTAGTACCAAGTCCCCTTTGAAATAATTTCCAAAAGTTGGAGGTAAATTAGATACCCCAATCCGATATGATAGATCTCGGCATACCATGCAACCTTACCAATACCCAAATGTATAACTTCATGTATTCTTTGCACCAAAAGTAGTCTTAACCGGTAAGAAATGAGCCGATTTAGTCATCCAATCGATGATAAACCAAATAGAATCAAATTGCTTCCGAGTCCGCGACAACCCAACCACAAAGTCCATATTTATGTCTTCCTACTTCCAAGTAGGAATCTCAATGTCTTGAGCCAACTCACCGGGCCTTTGATGCTCCACCTTCACCTATTAACAATTTGGGCATTCGAATACAAACTTGGCTATGTCATTCTTCATACCATGCCACCAATGCACCTCTTTCAAATCTCGATACATTTTTGTGGACCCTGGGTGAGTAGAATAGTGAGAACTATGGGCTTCACTCATAATCACCTTCCTAAGATCATCCACATCTGGAACACATAACCGATCTTGATACTGAAGTACTCCATCTACCCCTTAGGAGAAAACTTCAATATTCTTTTCGGCGACCAATTTCTTCAACTCAACCAAGGATGGGTCTAGATCTTACTTAGCCTTCACATCAACAACTACCGAGGACTCGACCCCATTTAGAATATGTATACCACCATTATTGGAATCGGCCACTCTAACACCTAATCTAGCCAAATGGTGGACATCCCTTGCCAATTCCCTCTTGCCTCTCTCAACATGAGCCACACTTCCTATGGATAGTCTACTAAGAGCATCAACTACCACATTTGCCTTGTCGAGGTGATATAGAACACTCATGTCATAATCTTTTAGGAGTTCCAACTATCTCCTTTGTCTCAAATTAAGGTCTTTTTGAGTGAACACATATTGCAAGCTCTTGTAATTAGTGAAAACATCCACATGCATCCCATACAAATAGTGTCTCCAAATCTTCAAAGCAAAGACCATTGCTGCTAACTCAAGGTCATGAGTTGGTTAGTTATGCTCATGTACCTTCAATTGCCTTGATACATAAGCTATCACCTTACCATGTTGCATAAGTACACAACCTACTCAATTCGAGAGGCATCATAATAGACCACAAACCCATCCACGCCGTTTGATAGAGTCAAAATCGAATCCGATGTAAGTTGATCCTTCAAAGTTTGAAATCTCTTCTCACACTCCTCCAACCATATAAACTTAGCCTTCTTTTGAGTCAATTTAGTCAGTGGAGAGGCTATATATGAGAACCCCTCAACGAACCTTCTATAATAGCCCACTAACTCAAGGAAGCTTCGACTATCCAAAGGAGTGAATGGTCTAGGCCAATTCTTTACCGCCTCAGTCTTCTTCGAATCCACCTTTATACCATCACTGGACACCACATCACCCAGAAAAGCAACCTCACCCAACTAAAACTCACACTTGCTAAATTTGGCATATAACTTCTTCTCTCTCAAGGTTTGCAAAATCGACATCAAATGATCCATATGCTTCCATTCGCTTTGAGAATAGATAAGAATGTCATCAATGAAAAGAACCATAAAACTATCAAGAAAAGGCTTAAACACCCGATTCATGAGATCCATGAACACGGTTGGAGCATTATTTAGGCTGAATGACATAACAACAAACTCAAAGTGCCCATATCTTAACCTAAAGGCTGTTTTGGGAATGTCACATTCTCGAACCTTTAACTGATGATACCTGGAATGGAGGTCAATCTTCGAAAAGTGAGTAGCCCCTTGAAGTTGGTCAAACAAGTCATCGATCCTAGGTAATGGATACTTATTCTTAATGGTCACCTTATTCAGTTGCCTATAATCGTCACACATACAAAGAGATCCATCTTTCTTTCTTACAAATAACACCGGAGCACCCCATGGAGATATACTTGCCTTGATGAAACCCTTTTCTAACAAATCTTTCAACTGATCCTTCAATTCCTTCAACTCAGCCGGTGCCATACAATAGGTAGGAATAGAGAGAGGTTAATTATTCGGAGGAAGATCTATGCCAAAGTCTACTTCCCTTTCAGGAGGGATACCAGGCAAGTTTTCAGGAAACACATCTGGAAAGTCATTCACTATCGGAACAGACTCAAGAGTAAACAATTCAAATTCCACATCTTTAACCCTCACAATGTAATATATACATCCCTTGGAGATCATCTTTTGAGCCTTGAGGTAGGAAATAAACCGACCTTTGATAGTGGAGTCACTACCTTTCCATTCAAGAACGGGCTCACCGGGAGGTTGGAACTTGACCTCCCGGGTTTTACAATCTCCAGAGGCATATGATGCATGCAAAAAATCTATCCCAAGAATCATATCAAAATCATACATTTGTAGTTCCATAAGATCACACAGGAATATCTTATGCAATACCAAAATAGGACAACCATGATAGACTTTATGTGCAACAACAAATTCACCCACGAGAGTATAAACTGAGTAAGGCTCCCTCAAAATTTTTAGTCTCAAACCAAATTTAGCATCCAATAGAGGAGTCACAAAAGATAATTTTGTACCCAGATCAAGCAAAATATAAGCATCAAAATCAAAGACTTTTAACGTACCAGTCATAACATCCAGAGCCTCTTTAACTTCTTGACGCACATGAAGAGTATAGAACCCGTTGTTCCTCAGAGTGACACCCTGAGGAGCCCTTGGTTGACCTTATCCACCTTAAGTCACTTGACCTTGACCTTTTTGAAAGTTCTTGGGACAGTCGGCAACTTTGTGATTCTTATCACCAAGCATCCATTTCTCTCCAACAAGGACCTGTGTGGTGCTTCCTACACTTGGTACGCATAGGTTTCCCCTGACCACCATCAATAGGTGCCCTAGGAGGGGGTACCTTAGCATTAGCAACCCGAGCACTTGAACCTTGGCCTTGATGGAAACGGCCAACATTAAAACACTGAGAGTCGGAGAACCCACCATAAAAATAGGCCCTCTTAGGATCCTGCATCCTTCTCCCCATGATTTTCTCCCCTTTAATTTGTTTGGCATAAAACATAAGTCTGGAGATGTCCATATCCAGATTAAGCATGGCTGTATGACATTCTTGAGCAAACAAGTCAGAAATGCCAGAGATGAATTTGTGCATTCTTGCACAAGGATCAACCACAAGTGTTGGGGCATAATCCTTTCCACTCATGTTTCCCTGCCTGAGGTTGATAAACTTGGTCATCTTGGCTTCCCTAAGCTCAAGTAGGAAGAAACAATCCAGAAAAGCAAGCTTGCACTCTTCCCAATTAATAACATCACCAAAACCCCTCTCCATAGACCACTGAGTATATCACTCCTGTGATACATCCTTCAATTGATAAGCAGCTAGCCCAGCCCTCTCCTCAGAAGTGACACCCATGACATTCAATACCTTTGAGATCTCGTCAATGAATTCCTAAGCATCCTTGTCAACCTTAGACCCAAAGAACTCCGGAGGATTCATCTAGGTGAAATCTCTCACTCTGGAAGCTGGAGTGGAATCCTAAGGAAGGTTAGCCTGCCTAGCCTGAGTAGTCACCACTTGGGCATGCATGGCAAAGGCCGTATAAAACTCACCATGAGTGATCGACTTATCCCGAGGCTCTTGAGGTGCTTGACCCTCATTAGCTAGGGCTGGTTTGGTAGGTCTACCATGAGGCATCTTCTGAAATAAAGTAAGGATACCATCAAGGGTTAAGAGCTAAACCAACTATTTACAGCATGACATAAGACATGAAGAAGTGAGACAATTCCTATAGTGTCATCGTAGCCTCTCACTCATAGGCATGGTGCACTTCACATTCATGATTAGGACTCTATTTGACGCGACATATTGGACACCGAGGATCATTTACAAACCTAGGGATTTGATAACATCTTTGTCACGACTAAACCTAGGGCTTAGATGTGGCATGGCTTATGGGAACCCAAGAGTCCCTAAACAAGCCTCAAGATACCAAAACTCGTATTATCAGTTTGAAAGCATAGTCAACAATCAACACATAGTTCTAAGGGATGATAAAGTAGGAGTCACGCTATGGGGGCAATTCGGGTCTTAGGATCTTTCCATCAACATGAGAATAAGTCACACATCAGTACTTAAAGATAACTATACACATAACATAGACTTAATCATAACACATAACAGATAACGTGAAAAGGTTTATAAGATGCCCAACAACGCTTCTACATAGATGGATCGGGGGCTAAGACATACACCGGGCTCACCCTCAATACATAAGGGGAAGTAAGTAACATTGGTAGATAGATGCTGGTGCGTCCTTGAAAGATAGGACTTACCACTACAAGTAAATCCATAATTGGAGCTAAATGTTGAACGGTGGATGGTCAAAGTCCTCGATCCCTACATGGTAAAATCATGTAGGCAAGAGTATGCATTAATATGTCTGATTGTACTAAGTATGCAGGGTGCGATGGATGTAACTTACCAAAACCTCCATATCAACATTAAATGATAAGGCACATAATATCAAAAGAGTTGAATAACAAAGAATATAATATAACAAGATGCAACGAAAGTCATGATTCATGGAATACAAATGATGCACTTGTTTATATATATATTTTGGATATGACCTCAACCGACATAAGTAAGACCAAGCGACTATTATTTAGAATCCTAATGAAATCCCCTCATTGGTAAAGAGGTGATCTACTTGCCAAGGGTAGACCATACTTTGTCTTATAGGACAACTCTCTCTTCGTATAAAGTAACCTTCCTTACGGGACAACTCCCTCTTCAGATAGAATTTTCACAAATCACAAATCAAATCATTTCTTCTCCTTGTGGGACAACTAGGTCTTTGGATCAGAAACCTATGCTATAAAAATAGTTCAAGGAAAGGGAGAGGGCCCTCATGGATAACTCTAATGCCTATAATCCGTCGGTGCTAAGTCATCATACCACAAGAATAGATATACGTATATATATATAAACACACACACTTTCAAATGACGTAAATCATTTTCGAAACCATCTCAATGCATTCTTAGACTTAAAGGCCAAAACATAATTTCATAGTCTTTATATTTATGCATAGGAATGTCCCATTCATATACAAAATGCTGCAAGCACCCAAAATACTGAAAGAGCCAAAATCAAAGACATATATGTGATCACAATATTTTCATAACCAACATTTTATCAAAATCATACTATATAACATGATTGGGCTTAACCCATAACATAATTCCCATAATAACCCATGTACATGAATGCATATGCTATGAATAATGAGAGAATGACATGGGTAATTAGGAGTCAATCTAAAATTAATAATATAATATGAAATTCAATCGAAAACATAATTAAATCTATATTTAAATTCATAATGTAATCACCCATGCATTTAGAAGTCTTAAAGGGGACATTCATACTTGAAATTCCATAAATCCCAAAGAATATCCTCATGTAATAGTTTAAATCACATTAAAATAATCAAATAAATACTACCCATGCATACTTAGAATTTTAGGATTTATAAATCTTCAAAACCCCGAAATTAAAGTAACTAGAAATCCATGAGATTGCTCAAAAATAATTTTGGGTCTCCCTGATTGAAAGGAATGTTAAGCATCAACCTACATACCTTATATCTAGAGTTTCCTGGGAATTGAGTTTGGGAAGAATGGAAGCTTGGAAGTGGGTCTTGGAATCCAAACTTGTTCTTGGTTTTTCCTTGAAATTGAATTGGAGCTTAATGGAGGCTCTTGAGAGGATTTGGGAGTATAATTGAGACGAGAATAGTGAGATATATGCTTTGGAACATTGTTTAGGTTTTTTAGGAAGGTTACAATAGCTTAGGAAGTCAAAAAGTGTCATTAGAAGAATTAGCATTTATGAAGATGCCATTAGTGAACGGATAGAAATATTGGCAAAATGGTGTCCCATGGAAGGTCCCATGGGTCGTGTGACACTTAATGGGTCGTGTGGAGTGCCTATGACAAGGTACTTGGTCTAAGAATTGAAGTTGAAAATCAATTGGAAAAAATACATCTCGTCGCAACCACAGAGGCCTCTATGGTTCGTGTGGAGCCTTATAGGTCATGTGGAGGCTTGTGGCACCATACTTGGTGCTGGAAAATGTTGCCCATGCTCCACTACAATGAACACGGGTCGTGTACTATGCCATGGGTCGTGGCACAATACTAAGCAAGAAAACTCCCTCAAACGCCCACTATTCCTCTCTTGTACTCACCCCACGACCAGCCACACAACCAGTGGCAAGCCATACGGCCCGTACCACTGGTTGTGCCCCATACCTTTGGCAAAAATGGCCTTTTACAACTCAATACAGCTCAAATGGTCCGTACAAGTCACCCCTGCCTGTATAGGTGCCCGTGGGGCTTCACTACACGGGAGGGTCTCACGAAAATGGTCATAACTCCTTCATCCGATATCAGAATAAGGTGAAACCAAGTGTGTTGCATATCTAGCTCAAAGATATTCCATTTTACATATTGTGGTCCACCTATTCCAAATGTACCAAGAGTTATTCTTGTTTAAAGTCGACCCTTCTACTGGTACTAGTGTCGAACTTAGTCAACGGAAAATTCTTTAAACTTGGCTTGACGTAGGGGGACCATGATGGTCTTAAACTACATAAATATTCTTGAAAATCTGAGTTCTTACACATACAAGGAACTATGTGTCTTATGACTTATAAAATGAAAGGACTTTGAATTATCTTTCCAACGTAACCGATTTCAACTCATTTAGAGTTTGGAGTCAAAGGTTATGACCGTTTTTACTGAAGATTTCTAGAAAATATATGGAATATGAAACCTTCTACAGGCTATGGATTAAAGTACAACCCGTATGCTAACTCATGAAAAAGAAATTTTAAAAATCCATTTTTTGGTCCTAGACTTTACGGACCAATCTATGGGTTGCAGGATCTTTTATGGGCCATAGATTGGGCTCATGGAACTGATCCAGAGACCCCAAAATTTGCCCAAAAGTTTACGGAAGGGTCCCTATGGGTCGTGGAAGATTCTACTAGTCATAGATGGGGCCGCAGACGACTTTTGACAACTTTCTAAGAAAGGGTATTTTGGTCTTCTTCACCCTTTCAAAGTCTAAACCTGACATTTTGCACCTAAATAAATCCCTAAAGATGTCAGTTCAACCTCTTTATACTAAAATACCATCAATAAATTATTAAGGTTTCAAGGGAGGAAGAGGCTAGGTTTGAAGATAACCTTATCAGTTTTCCCATGCTGGTTCAAGATTCAAAACATCCAGGTATGTAAGGCTTACTAAATATGGATTATGTTCTTCCATGTGCCCTATAACCGGAACTAATGGAGTTATGAGTGAATTGAGTCTCCAATGAATGTTTCTTAAAGGTTTTTTTTTCTTAAATTCTAATGTATTTTCTACATAATTTTGCATGAGTTGCTATGTTTATGAATTAAATATTTGAAATAGATGATTTTGCCATACTACATGAAAACTAGCACGAATTTTTATTACTTTTATATATTTTATTTAAATGAGCATGCATGAGTATAATTTGAGCCTAAAGAGCCTATGGAATCCCTAAGTGCTTTAAGTCTACTTTTTTTTTCCTGAATGTTGTAGGTTAGAATGATGCATGACAGAGTCTCTATGAGTCAAGAGCTGAACCTTAAAAGAATGTAAGCAAAGAGTTGATAGTTGATGTGATGAATTGAGTAGACAAATTTCCACTGAGACTAGTTGATTGAGAACGATCGTCTTATGAGCATTGAGTCTTGTGAGGATTATCGAGCATCGAATTGAGTAAGAGTATGTCTAACTCAAACAAAATAACTATGTTGTCAAGCATAGAGGAGGGAGTGAAACTGTTAAGTCGGGTGTTCTTCTTGATAGGTCCCTGAAATAATAGAGGACTTTATTGATTAAATCGATTATGGATCGATTCGTTCATTATCCTGGCAAGTACTGAACGGTTGTGGCAATATCAATGAGATTGTTGTACAATCACTGGCTCATGAATGAATGTTTTTGGATAAGAGAAACTCCCAGATAGGTTCCACACTTATAGTATTCTGATTTGATTGGACTAGATTGATTTGGATTATGTTGATTGGTCATTATTTACTTTTTGTTCTTACTTTAGGTAGACATTTGACATCTTGATTGAGAATTTTTGAGTTATTTTTATTCTATCTCTATCTATTTCACTCAGTTATTTTACATACTCGTACATTCCACATACTGACATCCATTCAGTCTTGCATCCTTTCATGATGCAGAGACAGGTACCAGAGATCATCAATAGGCACTCCATTGAAGATCTTTCTCTTATTCCAGCTGATTGGTGAATCCTCCTCGAGTTTGGGGGATGCATACTATTTCATGTATCTTCAGAGTCAGACTTTTAAACTTGTTTATTTTGTTTTGAGGTAGCTATGGTTCTGTCATGGCACCATCTAGACAACTTAGATAGAGGCTTCATAGACTAGATTTGAGATTGATGACTTGGATATTGTCTGACTAGTGTCTTTCATACTAGTATTGTTCATTTGTTTTGATTACCTTTAATTAAGATTGTTCACCTTTATTTATCTTTAGTCTGCCACGGATATGATAATTGTTGATTGAAGAAATTCATTCTTAACCACTGATGCAAAATTATTAAAACAACTAAATACCTATCTACAATCTAAGTCAAGAATGATATATATTTCATTAGCATAAGTCAAGAAGAACAAATCATAGTCCAGCAGAAAGCTACAGTTTCTGATTACATATTTTAATTCATGGTTATAGCGTATGAACTTATGACTAATTACATAATTTTCAAATAACATATGAACTAGAGATTTCTAATGCAAAAATTGGTAACTTTTGATTTCATATGTATACTAATTTAAACATACATTATCTCGTATATGTAGATTGGCTCGTGAACCAATTGATGGAAGCTAGGCAGCAGAAGCATGCAAATAATCACAAAACTTACAAGTTAATTAAATAACATATATCAAATTCATGAAAAGAACTCACTAACCTTTTGAAACTTGCATAAAGATTATTCAAAGTAGCAGTCTCTAGGTCTACAGTCTTCTAATAAAACCAGATTATGCTTCACTAAGTGCAGTATCTTTTTGGAATTCAAAACCGATAAGAGACTTTGAGAGAGACCACTCCCTTTTATCCACGTTCCTTAATCGATATCAAAAAATATGAGGGAGTATTTTCTCAACTAAAAAGGTCTCCATGTTTTAACAAAGAAACGTATTTAAAAGTTTAATAAAAAATATTTTAATGCTTGTAGAGCCTTCCATTTTATTTTCCTGAAATATATAATTAATCAGCATTTTAGGGACCACGGATTCAATAACAAAGGTTTCTAATCATGATATTAATTTGTTAATGAATGAATTGATCCTACAATAATAAATAACAGATTATTCCACAAAAAATCCATAGTTGCACTCCTCCACTTAATTTCAAAATCCAACATTAAATTATATTTAACTCTCCATGCTAGAATTACCGATACTAATTAATTAAATTAAATCTCTAATAATTTAAATTCATGATTAATTTAATCTTTCATTACTACGCTTAATTTATTTCATGTGACAAATATATATAATCCCCTTGCAGGATTTTCACATGGAAACTTCTAAGCAATCATAAAGGGGTATCATCAATCTCAAAATTGAGATATGGATTCCATCAACTAGTGTTATTTCACAAATACGATTTGTCATTGTCCAATCTATTAGGAATATATTGACCCCTGTAGGGGCTCACCTTTAGATAGATCAAGATGATAAATAAATTAGTTGATCATAACAATTATATCAAGGTTAAGAGTACAAGTACATTTAGTGATTTCGAGAAGACGTAATATAAATATTCAAAACATAAAAAAGCTTCTCAATTCAGTCCATTCAATACAAAGAAAAATTGCACTATCATAAGAAGTTAAAATGAAGCTATTGTCATAATCAAGATCAACCTATATCTAATCTTGTGTTACAGTTATCAAGATGTTTGTCCAATTTTATCTTTGATTATGAACATATATTTATAACTCATAAGGACCAATGATTTTAATCTTCCATGTATGAGCCAAATAACTCCATATAGTAAATTGTCTACTATACAAGTAAAGGATACACAGGTAGGTACAATGATGTGTTTAAATAAATTTTATTAAATAAAATGAAACAATCAGACGTTGCATAAAAATATAATACTATAGCTAAACCACATTATTAATAGTATATTCTAATAGTGAACAATCTATGCGACCTAGGGGTTTGACGCACTCGGGCAGGGGAAAAGATGATGGCGTTTTACATGTTGAGTTGAATGATCTTGGCCAACTTGGTGAGACAGATGCAGCTACAGAAAGAAGAATATTTCTTCACCTTCGTCAACAGTTAACCATCCTTTTCGTTGGAAGTTACTAACCCTGTCTCACATACTCAACAGTCTTTTAATTTCAAAATACCAGCAAAACGTTATTAGATTACAGTGATTGATCTTGTGCAAATGTTCACTGCAACACCTCTCACGTACTTTGAAAATGCCCTATGGTGTATTTCTTGGGTATTTCAAAATCTGTGCATGATTTGGCAAATCCAACTTCATATTCTTTTTCAGGGGACAAATTTGTGTAAGAAATAGGTGGCCTTCGATTTTTAGATGACTTATACCAGAAACTAATTTTTAGCTATGGGAGCTGAATCAGTGAGGGTTGGAGACCAGTCGGCATTTCCTGATTGGACAAAGGCTGGTGAAATACACTTGTCCGCTGCAAGTCCGTGTCTTGCACTGGACGTGGATCAGTTCATCAGGTTCCTTAATTTTTTAGTTTAGCTCAAGGCCATTTGGGTAATAACACAATGCCTTGTCACAGCCCAACCCCGGGGCCATGTCTCGTGCCGATTAGGCACTTAAACCAATATTAAATCGCAAAACCACAA
>JAOTQJ010184931.1:0-16105 GCA_025642045.1 Solanum sejunctum | reverse complement strand
AGAAGAATGTGAGGTAATAGCCTTCCATCTATCAGCCCACAAGTTCGTACTAAAAACACAATTGCAATATCCTATAAAAACTCACTTTTGCAGACTGTAAAAGTGGTGAAGGAGCTTAGTTACATCACTAACAAACTATACCTTATTAAAAAAATTCGTCTTACTTCATAATTCAGCTAACCAAGAAGAGAAAATTCCCTTGAATAACAAGAAAAGTTCACAACAATCCTTAGGACACATGTCCAAATTTCCAGCACAACTATATCTAGCGTATATTTCTTGTTTGTCATGGGATAAGTATAAACAAATACATGGACATTTGCACTTACCTTAGCCTTTAAATTAAGGTTTCCTTCAAGAACTCTAGAGGGTTGTATTGGCTGCCTTATGAAGTGAAGTAAAGAGAAAAAGAAGAGTCTTTAGGAAAGTTGAAAATTGTTCCATAGTGAAATGACTTAAGGGGCTGTTTTGAGCCCTTTCTAAATTGTCTCTTTGGCCGATATTATCTTGAACTTTTGACCACATTTTAAACATATTAATAAGCAGGTTATGCAGTAGCTTGTCCCTCATACTTTAGCCTAAATGCGTCTCAAAGTTGATTGGCCTTGGCTGTCCCATTTTCTTAATTCCTCTTCACTTAATTTTGGCCTACTTAGTCAAGTGGATTATGATGTACTTGGGCCCTTTTATTAATCATCTTGGGTTATAAGTATTATTCATTTATCATAGTAAAATATGGGCTAAAGTTACACTCTTAAGATGGACTTTATTCATTATCGAACTTGAACAAATTTGACGTCTAGCCTCATCTCCATTTAGCTAGACCATTTAAGCTAAGCAAGTAGGTGACTGACCTTCTAGCTTCCTAAGTCCTACAAGCACCTCACTTTTTTACCTCGTTTATGGTTGTAATCTCCTCAATTTGATGTAAAATTGATTTGTGCTCGACCCTCTTCAGCGTTAGACATACATATCGCTCTCTAATTTGAGATTCAAGCACTTTTAAAAGTTGGCACTAATATGAAAAGCCATATCACGTTTCATTTGCATAGAACTAGTACATGTAAGATATGGGGTGTTACATTGAGGGTGGATACATAGCTAATAAAAGATGAATTAGTAAGGACTGCAGGATATGTTTGATCAATGTAGCTCTACCACAAAAACTAAGAAGTCTAGACTATTATTTAGCTATTCTAGACACCACCTTGGATAGCATATGAGAGAAGTAGATAATCCTTTGTCTACCTATTTAGATAGGATAACCTAATTAGGTTAAAGGATCCCTTTTTTTTGAACAAAACCAATGATCAACTTGATCCTAGAAATGGTACTGCTGAATGCATTGGAAGGAAAAATAATCTGACTTTTTCTCTTATTGATCTGTTGCCCTGAGGCAACTTCATAAGTGGTCAAAATCTTCATGATCAACTAAAGTGATTTAGTTCTACCAAATGTAAAAATGACAGTATCATCTGGAAAGCTCAGATAATTGATCTGACCCCTTTTCTCCATATTGAACCCATAATAATTTGGAATCTGATACAAATTATTAGGCAATCTTAATAGTACTTTAGCTCCAATGATAAAAAAAGTAGTTGACAAGGGATCACCTTGCTTGATTCCTCTTGCGGAATGGAAAAATCCATGTCTATCACCATTAACAAAAATAGAATACCAATTGTTAGACATGATTCTCCATGTCATGTCAATAAAAGTCTCACCAAAGCCCATTCTTCTCATGACTAGGCAGATGTAAGACCAAGAAACTCTGTTATATGCCTTTTCCATATCTACCTTGATCACCACATTACTACCAATAACTAGTTTGTTGATACGATGGACAATCTCTTGGGAAAGCATGATGTTTTCAGAAATACTTCTCCCCCTGACAAACCTTGATTGATTAACAAAAGTCACATTAGGGAGAATAGGTACTAGTCTCAAACATAATAGCTTTGACAGAACTTTATTAACAAAGTTGCTTAAATTGATAGGCCTGAATTATGAGAGTTTGTTAGGGGTACTGGTCTTAGGCAGCAGTACTAAGCAAGCATGAGAGAAATATTTGGGCATTGTTTGACCATAGAAAAAAGCATGAGTGACAAACAACATATCTAACTTAATAATATTCAAGCAAGACTAAAAGAATTTCCCATTCATACTATTTGGACTTGAGCTAAATGAGGATTCATAGAGAATACCACCTGTTTAAGCTCATCCATATTTGGTATCGCTTGAAGAACCTCATTCTGATCTAGTGTAAACCATTTGTGTAATATAATTGAGCATATGTTCATTAATGAACTTATCTTCCCCAGTACAAATATTATGAAAATGATTGCAAGTATCCTCAACAATATTTTTATCACCTTGAAACCACTCATCCTCTTCATCTTGCACTTTATGGATGAAACGTCTTCTTCTTCTTCCCCTTAAAAGGGAATGAAAGTACTTGGAATTAGTATTGACTTCCTTGAACTAGTGTAACTGTGATTTTTACTTAAGAATAGAATCTTCAAGCTTCAAAAATCTAATATACTCTGCATTCAGCCAGTGAAGTTGTGTCTTGAGCTACTCAGTATTATGGACTCAAATTTGGATATTAGATTCACTTGTGCATTAATTTATCATTAAAGCTTGTGATTCTAATTGCAAATTGGGTTTCATTGTTCTTCATTTTTCTTGGATATGAAATCTTTCATGTCTTATTTATTCATTGTTGATTTGTTTACCCAAGCCATCAGTGGCTAAACACCACAACTTGGGGTTATGGGAACCATGACTATCTAACTTAGAAAAACTAAATTATTTCCACTTCTTAAGTTAGGTCTTATCATGTATTATCCATTTTTCATCATTTCTCTTGTTGTTTGATGGTGGCTAGCATTTAACCCCGCCTATTGTCATGATCCTGATCAAGGTAATGATAAATAGGAAAAGGAAATGGGTGACAGAATTTGATCAATTTCTTCTCGTCTAATCAACAAAACTCATCCAAGGAGCGGCTGACTGGGACAATGGATAATGGTTAGTTTGGCAATCTATGGTAGACAGCCAAGCACTATAGTAAAATTCGACTTTCACCTTTGCTTAAGGATTGGAAGAACCTCAGTTACCATCTTGCATGCAATGTCTTAATTGAGGTTGTTTTATCTAGGGTTTTTATGTTAGTAAATCATGGGGAACACAATTTCCCAAGTTGCTCACCAATTTGATTATCTCTCCATTTAGTAGTTTAGTTTAATTTTCCATCGATTATTGCAAAATCCCCCTTTCTTTGAGAATTTAGTTGTTTGATATTTGAATTGATTATTGTTGAATCAAAGTGGTAATACCCATATTCCCTTGGATTTCGACCCTAACCTCGGTTAGGGTTTTTATTATTGTTGATCACTTTATCCTAAAAGTGAGAGGTAATGTTTGAGCGACATCATCTTTCCTGATGAACTGCCGGCTATTCTTCCCAAAATAATAATAGATTTTGGTATAGATCTCATCCAAAATACACAATCCATTTCCATTACTCCCTAGCACATGGCCCTGGTGGAATTAAAAAAGTTGAAGGGTCAATTGAAAGATTTGTTAGAGAAGGGTTTTGTTAGACCTAGCAAATCGCCTTGGGGTTCACTAGTGTTGTTTGTATGAAAGAAGGATGAAATACATAGAATGTGCATCGACATTCGTCAAGTCAACAAGGTTACCAAAAAATGAAAAAGTATCCTCTACCAAGGATATATGACCTATTTGACCTATTGCAAAAGGCTAGTTATTTTTCTAAGATTAATATTCGTTCCAGATACCATGAAAGGAGGGTAAAGGAATGTTATATTCTTAAAATGGCTTTTCAGTCTAGATATAGGTATTTTGAATTTATGGTGAGGTCTTTTTCTTAACTAATGCACCAATAATATTCTAGATGTTATGAATAGGATCTTTAAATTGTTCCCTGATATGTTTGTTGTGGTATTCATTGATATTATTTTTGTTTGCTCTTAGAGTGACAAATAGCATATGAAACATTTCAAGGTAGTGTTGCAAACCTTGAGGTGTAATAGGTTGTTAGCTAAGTTTAATTAGCATGTGTTTTGGTTGAAAGAAGTTGCATTTCTAGGGCATGTGGTGTCAAGTGTAGGGAATTAAGTGGATCTATAAAGACAGAAGTAGTGAGTAATTGGCTAGGCCCTTAACTCCAACGAATATTAGGAGTTTCATAGGCTTAGTAGGTTACTATGAGAGATTTGTTGAGGGATTCTCTTCAATTTCTTCTCCTTTGACAAAATTGACACAAAATAAGAAAAATTTTGATGGGGCTAATGAATGTGAAAAGAGTATTCAAACTTCAAAATAAAAGATTACATTCACTCCTATCTTGGCTTTACTAGAAGGGGAAGGGTTTGTTCTATATTGTGATACTTCAAGAGTTGGTTTAAGGTGTGTATTGATGCGATGTGGAAAGGTTATTGCCTATGATTCTAGGCAAATAAAGGAGTATGAGCTAAAATATCCTACCCATGATCTTGAGCTAGTGGTCATGGTATTTGCTTTGAAATATAGTCACTACTTGTGTGGGGTTCATGTAGATGTTTCACCAACCATTAGAGTCCCCAATATGTGTTCACCCAATGGGATCTCAATGTGAGGAAAAGAAGGTGGATGGAACTCCTTAAAAACTATGACATGAGTATGCATTATAATCTGGACAAGGCTAATGTTGTGGTCGATACTCTAAGTAGAGTGCCCATGTAGAGTGTGGCTCATATTTTTAGTGGTAAGAAGGAATTGGCAAAGGAAGTCCATCAATTTGAAAGGTTATAGGTTAGGGTGAATGAAGCCAAAAATTTAGGAGTTGTGATTGTATATGGTTCCAAATCTTCTTTGATTTAATAGGTCAAATCTAAGCAAGACCTTGACCCCACTTTATTAGAATTGAAGGCATTGGTGAAAGAGGGTAAAGTAGAAATTTTCTCGCAAGGGGGAGATGGTGCTCTTAGATATCAAGGTAGATTGTGTGTACCAAATTTTAATGGGTTGAGGGAAATAATTTTCAAAAGGCACATTATTCAACATATTCTATTCATTCGATTCTACAAAGATGTATAAGTCTTCGAAGGAAGTATATTGGTAGGGAAGTATGAAAAGAGATATTACAAAGTATTTAGTCGATTGTCATAATTGCCGAACAAGTCAAAGCAAACATCAAAGATCGTGTGGCTTAGCCAAAGATATGAAGATTTCTACATGTAAGTGGGAAGAGATCAATATGAATTTTGTGATAGTTTTGCCAAAGAATAAAAAATATTTTGACTCAGTATGGGTTATTGTTGATAGAATGACAAAGTTGCCTCATTTTCTACTGGTTAAAATTACTTATGGTGCTGAAAATTATGCTAGATTGTACATCCATGAGTTGGTTAAATTTTCTGAGCTCTCATTGCCTATTATTTCAGATCGCGGTGCTCAATTTACTTCACACTTTTAGAGATGCTTCCAAAAAGGTCTTGGTATTAAAGTCCAGCTTAGCACAAACTTCCACCCACAAATAGATGGTCAAAATGAAAGTAATATTTTTAAACTCTAGAAGATATGCTTAGGGGTTGTGTTTTGTAATTTAAGGGTTACTAGGATAAGCATCTTGCAGTTATTGAGTTTTTTTAAAATAATAGCTATCACTCTACCGTCAGAATGGCTCCCTTTGAAGCTTTATATGGTAGAGATCTTAGATCTCCTGTTGGTTTGTTTGAAGTAGGGGAAATTCCTTTGATAGATCTAGATTCATTTATGGAAGTCCTACTCTAATGTGAGGAGGAGGGAACTTGAGTTTGGTGTTGATGATTGGGTGTATTTTAAGGTCAAGCCCATGAAGAGTGTGGTTTAGTTTGTAGAGAAGGGAATGTTGAGCACTAGGTATATAGAGCATTATAGAATCTTGAGAACAATTGGTAAGGTTGCGTATGAGTTAGAGTTACCTAGGAGGATAACTATGGTTCATCCGGTCTTTCATGTTTCTATGTTGAGGAAGTGTGTAGGTGACCCAAACTCTATAGTACCTTTAGAAGTTGTAGGTGTTGTGGAGGAGAACTTTACATATGAAGAAGTTCTGATAGAAATATTGGATACACAAGTGAAGAGGTTAAGGAACAAAGATATGGCCTCCATCAATGTCCTTTGGAGGAATTAACAAGTCAAAACTACTACTTGGGAAGCCAAAGCAGACATGAAGAAGTGACATCTTTATCTCTTCCTCTCTAATCAAGACTAAGTTAATAAGTTAATTCCTATATATGGTGTCAAGTCTTGTACTTCAGCATGTCTCTGCCATGTTGCATACATATATACTCATAGAGGCTTATTTTGATGCATAAGTATGGAATTTCATGAAGATAATGTTTAAGTAACATTGATGCATTTGCGTGGGCTAAAAGTTGTCTAATCAAACTTGATAAGTATGTTTCTATCACATTAGAGGATGAATGTTACCAAGGAGAAGATATTGTAACACCTTCCATGCTTAGAACAGATATTGTAACGCCTCTCATGCATCTCAGAATGTCCTTATGTTGTATTTCTTGAATATCTCCAAATTGATGCATTATTTGGCAAATATGACTTAGCATTCTTTTTTAGGATACAAAATTATATAGCAAAGGGGTCATCTTCGATTTTTGTCTGACCCATATTAAAAAATAATTTTTGGATGATCTTGAGCTTAACCAAAAAGGTGCACAACCAATCTGTGTAACCCACTAGTTCCCCCATAGTACAAAAGTGGCCTGAACCCATTCCTAGGTAAAAATAGTAAAAAATTTAGCTTTGCACAGAAATGACTAGTGCAGAACCAAATCCATGTCAACCTTTTGTTCCACCACAGTACAATTTTTTTAAACTTTCTCCAAATCAAGTGAGGGCAATTAGGTCATAACCCAACACCCTTATAGATGAGACTGCTCAAATATTCCAACATTTTTAGGCCTAATTCACTCAAACACACTCTCAAAACCTCACCAAATTTCTCAATCAATTCTATGATTTTTAGTTTCATTGGAGTCTAAGAATTCAAGTGAATCTTTCAAGTATCCTCAAGTTTCGTTCAAGTAATTTTAAGGTTTGAACTATTTGGGTCATCATTCATGGGGTCTTTCACCCATGGAGGCCAACTCACCTGTTTAAAAAGAAATAAAATTTCATGATTTTAAGGATTGTTTCTTTATAGATGATTCATATTGTTCACTACAAGCATGATTTAAGTTGGATTTTTTTAAGTATTGGTTTATTTATGCTTGAACACCCATTGAGGTTTCATGTTATGATTGATTTTATGATGCTAAAGCTATGTACTCTATGATTCCATGAAAGGCTATGGAAAATTTATAGATTTTAGTTGAATTTTATAATACCCAAATTGGGGGTTTTAATATAATATTTGTGGGTTGATTTAAATGGTTATTAAATGACTTAGTTTTACTCCCCTCGTACTCTATACTCTTGAATTTCATAATTTAAACATATGTATACATACCCACCATATTTTTAATAAAGTTATGTGCCAATCTTCTTATGTTGATGAATACCTTATGGCAAGATATGCAAGTTATAGACGTTGTTACTATTGAAGGACTAATAAGCATGTTATGAGTTCAGGAGAACGATATGAAGATTATGAATTATATGAAGCTCTTTCTTTGATGTTATGAAACTCTTTCTTTGATGTTATGAAACTTTGATTTTGATTAGTATTGTATGATGATACTAAGTCATTATGATACTATGCATATTATGACTGTGACTATGATATGAGCTTTCCTTGAAATTGTTGACATAACACCAAAAGGAACATTATAGATAATCATTGTCCCTTAACTGCATTGACACCATAGGTTTGTTATTAGCTAATGGATCCATATATCTCTTGTTGCATGATTCACTGAAAAGGGTTGCCGAAAATGAAGAAGGCCAATTTGTTTGTTTTTTCATAAGGTACATGCTAATTGATGTCCTAAAATGGTGGTGTTAACATAAGTCTCATATAATATAATGATACAAGAAAATGGTGTTTTTGTAAGGCCCTTATCGTATATTAATCAAAAAGAATGGGGTTCTCTTAATGTGTTTGCGAAGCACTTTTCGAAATGGGGGAGCTTCCATAAAGTGAGTGTTTAGCTTACTCTGAAAAACTAGACCACTCCTTGACTACTTTGTGGTGAATATTAGCATTCCAAGTAGTATCTTACTTGGTGTTATATGTTGATATGGTCCCTTCCCATCTATGTATGATATGCTTTGTCTTTTGCCTATCCTCATATATATTTTTGACTAAGGCATTATGCATTCATGTCATATTGAGATTATATCCATTGTATATGATTATACGTGTTGTTAAATATGGATTATGTCTTTGTTTCATTGCACTCCGCAAACTTAGTACATTTCAAGTACTAACATATACTTTTTGTCTACATTATCTAACTATGTAGGGACCGGAGCTCTGATTTATCCTCCTGCACAGGCTAGTTGGCTTGCTTGAAGATTAGTATTGGTGAGTCCTCCATTTTGGGGCTAAACACCACTTTGATTAATGCTTATGTTAAGGCTTGTCCAATTATGGATATTTACGTTTGAGGGTGAGCTCGAGAGATCTCTTGGCCCTGTTCTACTCATATTAGAGGTGTTGTTAGGTAATGTAATGTAAAACTCCTATGAAGTTCTATAGTTGTGGAAGACATTCGATCGTTCCTATCTCTTTTATGTTTTGTTAAATGTTGATGGCATATGATAAAAGTCCTAAGCCCCTATTTTCCCCATAGCTTAAGTCATATTTACCCTCCTTTTAGTCCTGTTATGCGATGATAGAAATTCCCATTCACTTTTTGTCCCCATAACTTGAGATGAAAACCATATTTCCCTTAGATTTAGTTTTTTCTATGTTTAATTGTGATTCCACAACCAATTATATGATTACTTATTCTTATAGGCTTGTTTGGGGTTCCTTTGCATTCACCATTTGCAGTGTCACACCTCTGCCCTAGGTTTTGATCATGACAAGTTTTTACTTATGTTGGTTTCAATTATTTATCCAAACAATATAGTCATTGCAATCCAGAGCTTTGATACTAGTTTGTTGGCAATAAAGGTCTAACATTGAGAAAAAACCAGTGACAACCAAGAATTTTACATTGAAATCATTTTTTTAAAAAAATAAACCACAAGCCAAAAAATGCAATTGATATTAAGGACTTTTACACTACATAGTCAGAAATATAGTATGTAGAGACAATAAGACTCTCAAAAGAAATGCCCATCTTTTGATTTCTCACCTTATAAAAGATCTCTCAAACTCTAGTTTTCTTTCACAAATTATTATCTTATATAATCTATGATATAGATCACTACTTTTTATATTTTACTTTCTGTTTGTGGTATGTCCTTGAACAAATGAGTTGATTACCTTTTTATAGAGAAAAATGTATTCTTGTTGATGTCATGCATGAGATCATGAAAAAGAAAAGTGTCACGATCCAAGCTAGACCCTAAGTGCGAATGGAAAATGAGTTGAAATGACTCCAAAAAGTTATTGAAAACATGCCTTGAAAATTCCCAAAATCTTGTTTTCCATATATATGAAAATCCATTTGGAATTTTGAAAATTCGACTTCATATTCTTATTTACGGGATCCAAATTAGTATGACAAGGGTATGACCTCGAATATAATGCAAAGGAGTCGAATTATGAAATTTGCTCTTGCTGCAATTTCCAGAGATGATCCACAATCTTTCTGCGATACAGAAAGGTTGTTTTCCTGCACTGTCTTTTCCTATTTCGCCCAGATTTTTCTAAGTGTTAGACCTAAGTTCTTCCAAATGGATTTTCACCTGTACTTAGCCTTATTCCACCCTCTCATCACCCCAAAATATTTCCAAATATTTCCTGAATCACTTAGATTCATTTCTAACCCTAAATTCAAGTCCCAAACTCAAGGCCAATCTCAAGGATTTCTTCAAGGATCTCACCCAAGCTTCAAATCTCCATTAACGCCTTCTTCAAGAACTTCACAAAAGCTAAGCTATGTGGTGTTTAACCGTTGGGTCCTTCCACCTATGGTGCCTAAACCCTCTTTTACTTAATAATACATGATTTAAAGTTGATTTTACATATGGGTCTTGAATATTGATAAATTTACTACACAGTGATTTTAATACATAAATGTATGGTTATTTAAGCATGTTTTGCGTTCCAAATCTTGAAACTAATGTTGGAATTCATACGGGGTTTTGATGTGAGTATCTTAGGGGTGTTGCAAAGAGTTGATTAAAGATTTTACCACTGATTTTACTACTTAATTTCATCTCCTAATTGCATTCTCTTTTACCCCAATTAGACACCCCTAGTGTACTTGATAAAATATCCGGTTATGTTTTCTTGAGGAATTAAAAGTTCAAATAATGAGATATGATATATATGATGTTTTTTAATGATGAAATGAAGTTATGGATATATATATATATGTTTATTATATAATGTGTTATATCAGACCATGTCCGGCCCGGGGGTCATAAGTGCCCGAACGACCATGTGAGGGGTGAGTACCTTGCCACCAGGGTGTCCAGGTGTGCATTCACTCACTCCCCTTTTCTTTATTAACGTCATCATGTATGCGAGGGGTGTAGTGCCTTTCCAACAGGGTGTCCGAGTATGAATGACATCAACTATGTGAGGGGTGTAGTACCTTGTCATTAGGGTGTCCGGGTGTAAACGACATCAACCATGTGAGGGATGTAGTACCTTTCCACCAGGGTGTCCGAGTATGAACAACATATCCTATCAAAGGTTGGGAATTCTAGCTTGGTCTCTTCAGTACATATGATATCTTAAACAAGCATGATTTATCCTAGAGTGTTTTACTTATGTATCAATCATATATGCCATATTGTTATACTATGCCTATTGTCTAATGTATGCATATCGATTATGAAGATTGTTTATTATTGCATTATATCCCATATAAATAGTACATTGATATGTACTAACACATACTCTTGCCTATATGATATTACCATGTAGGGACCGGTGCCTGAGTTGATCCTCCTCCTCCTTCCTCTTATGGCTAGACTATGTTATTCCAAGTTGTTGGTGAGTCCTCCATTTCAAGGATTTCTGTTTATATCTTTCTCTATATCTATGTTTTGAGATACTATCTTATGTTATATTTTGACATTGAGGGTGAGCCCGATAGCTTATCTTGGCCCCCCCTCTTTCTATGTTTTAGAGATGTATGTTGGACAATGTATGTACTATGTATGAGCTTGACTCTTGACTTTTGACTTTGATGATTATGCAAGTTTCCCCCCTTAGTCTCGTTTTCCTCACTTTTATTTGTAATGTCTTTTGTATGCTTCCACAACCAAGGATATGCAATAATATGCTAAGACTCTTGTTTGGGGTCCCTTCGGGTTCCTCATTCATGGTGTCACGTTTAGGCCCTAGGCTTATTTCATGACAAACTTGGTATCAAAGTACTAGGTTGATAGATCCTCAGAGTTTAATAGACCATATCGATTTGAGTCCTATTCATAGTTGTGAAGCACGCCGTGACTATGAATAAGAGGCTATGAGGCATTTTAGGAAATTTTCCCTTCTTCATATCCTAAGTCATGCTATAAAGTTGTAATAAGTATTCCCCCCTAACGATTGTTCTTTGATTTGCTAGATCATGCCAAATACAAGAGGTCGATGTGTCCAAACTCCCGAGGAGCAACCTACCAAGGATGAGCTCTGGGATGCTCTTACAATGCTTGCACAAGTAGTGTCCAACCAAGTCTAATAAGGGGCCCAAGCCTCTCATACTACTACCTTGGGAGCTAGGGTAAGTGTCTTTATGAGGATGAATCCTTCAATTTTGCTTTGGTCAAAGGTGGATGAGGATTCACAAGAGTTTATTGATGAAATTTACAAAATCTTGTCTATCATTGGTGTTGGGCCGAATGAGAGGGCGGAGTTGGCAGCGTACAACTCAAGGGGTTGGCCTAAATTTCATTTCATTAATGGAAAGGTTGGAAGGGTAATGGCTATGTGGTGCTTTGGGAGGAATTTAAATTGGCCTTCCTTAATCGGTTCTTCCTTCTTGAGCTTAGGGAAGCAAAGTTAGTTGAGTGTATGAACATGAAACAAGGTAGTATGACTGTGAGGGAGTATTCCCTCAAATGTAATCAACTTTCCAAGTATACTCCTCACTTGGTGGATGATTCTAGGTTAAGGATGAATAAGTTCGTTATGGGAATCTCCAATTTGTTAAGTGAAGAGTGTCGATCGATAATGATTATTAGTGATATGAACTTATCTTCGTTCACAACATATGTTGAGCAAATGGGAAGAAGAAAAGTTGCGAAAGAAGAGGGGCCATGAAGCAAAGAGAGCTCATTTTGAGGGTTTCGAAAAGGTGCTATATATCAACAAGGCCAAAGGCCTCCTCATGCAACTAATAGGGGGTTTTCCAATGACATACCTAGGCCTCAAGGTATGGGTTCAATGGTTCCCAGTGTTGTATGCCTTATGTGTTGAAGGTATCATAGGGGCTCATATTTAAAGTGTTCCAATGTACATTTTGATTGCGGGGAGCTTGGCCCCACTTTGTTAGAATTGAAGGCATTGGTGAAAGAGGGTAAAGTAGAAGTTTTCTCGCAAGGGGGAGATGGTGTTCTTAGATATCAAGGTAGATTGTGTGTACCAAATTTTTATGGGTTGAGGGAATTAATTTTCAAAAGGCACATTATTCATCATATTCTATTCATTCGATTCTATAAAGATGTATAGGTATTTGAAAGAGGTATACTGGTGGGGCAGTATGAAAAGAGATATTGCAAAGTTTTTAGTCGATTGTCACAATTTCCGAACAAGTCAAAGAGAACATCAAAGATCGTGTAGCTTAGCCAAAGATATGGAGTTTTCTATTTGGAAGTGGTAAGAGATCAATATGAATTTTGTGATAGTTTTGCCAAAGAGTAAAAAACATTTTGACTCAATATGGTTATTATTGATAGAATGACAAAGTCGTCTCACTTTCTACTGGTTAAAATTACTTATGGTGCTGAAAATTATGCTAGATTGTACATCCATGAGTTGGTTAAAATTTCATATCGCGGTGCTCAATTTACTTCACACTTTTAGAAATACTTCCAAAAAGGTCTTGGTATTAAAGTCCAGCTTATCACAACCTTCCACCCACAAACAGATGGTCAAAATGGAAGGAATATATTTAAACTCTTGAAGATATGCTTAGGGGTTGTGTTTTGAAATTTAAGGGTGGTTGGGATATATCGCCCTAGTATTGTAACATGTAGGGTGTTACAAGTATGATAAGGAAGCCTAATGAGTGGTAGAAGATCATCTGAACTATCATGAAACTCTAATACACAAGTCCTTAACATATCTTCTAAAGTTTGGATCATTTTTTTGAATCTCCAATCGGTTTGAGGATGAAAAGGGATACATAACTTCACTTTGGTACCAAGTCCTATTTGGAACAATTTATAAAAGTGAGAAGTAAATGGGGTACCATAATCTGATATAATGGATATTAGCATACCATGCAATCTTATCAACTCCCAAATATCCAATTTAGTATAATCCTCAACAGTGAAAAAAGTCTTGACCAACATAAAATGGGCTAACTTTCTCATTCTATCCATGATCACCCGAATGGATTCATATTGCTTCTGAGTACATGGCAAGCCTATCATAAAATTCATATTTACATCTTCCCACTTTCAAGTATGAATCTTAATGTCATGAACTACACCACACAGTATTTGACTTTCAACCTTTACTTATTGGCAATTAGGGCACTCCATCATAAACCTAGCTATGTCCTTATTCATGCCATTCAACCAATACACTTCCTTCAAGCCTTTATACATTTTGGTGGATTCAGGAAATCTAGAAAATGAAAAGTATGGCTTCACTCAAAATCATGTCTCTAAGGTCATCAGCATTTGTGACACATAATTGGCTTTGGTAATAAAGTACACCAGCTTCCTCTTGTGAGAGACCTCTACCCTCTTTTCACTAAATAATTTCTTTAACTCAACCAATTTGGATCTAAGTCTTTATTTCTTTTGACATCCACTACTAATGATAATTCAGACCCATTTTGCACATAAATGCCACCCTCATTAGAATCACTCAATCTTATCGCCATACATGCCAAAAAATACACGTCCTTCACCAATTCCTTCTTTGCCTTATCAATATGGGCCATACTGCCTATAGATAACCTACTAAGTGCATCAACTATAATTTTGCCTTGCTCGGATGATATTGCATGCTCATATCATGATTCTTGAGGAATTCAAGCCACCTTATTCACCTCAGTTTTGGATCCCTTTGACTAAACACATAATATAATTCTTGTGGTTTCTAAATACATTAACATTCACCTTGTGAAGATAATGCCACCATATTTTCAAAGCAAACACCACTACCGCTAATTCAACATCATGAGTTGGATAATTCCATTTTTGCACCTTTAGCTGTTGTGAAGCATATGCTATGTCTTATAACTTTTCATTATGACATAACTCCAATCAACATGAAAAGCATCACAATAAACTACAAACTCATCAAAAATTCCAATAATGCCAAAATATGAGCCAATATAAGACGATCTTTCTGTATACTTTTCTCACATCAATCGGACCATTGGAATTTCATCTTCTTTTACGTTAACTTGGTCAAAAGCAACACAATGGATGAAAAACCATCCACAAACCCTCTACCATACCTGGACAAACCAAAAAAATTCTAACGTCTGCAAGAGACAATGATTTAGGAAAACTCTTCACTGCCTCCATCTTCTTTGGATCAATCATAATTCCATCACTAGGCACTACATGCTCAAGAAATGCTACTTCCTTCAGCAAAAAATTCACACTTGCTAAATTTGTTAATTATTTTCTATCCCTCAAAGTTTGAATCACCATCCTCAAATGCTCCATGTGGTCTTTTTCACCATGGGAGTAACTCAAGATGTCATCTATGAAAACCACCACAAATATATCAAAATAAAGCTTGAACACTCTATTCATTAAGTATATGAACATTACTAGAGCATTGGTCAACTTAAATGACATAACTACAAATTTAAAGTGTCCATATATTGTAGAAATGTCGTCCATGGAATGTCACACTCCCATATGCTTAATTAATGGTAGTCGAACTAGAGATCAATTTTGGAGAAACAACTGGCCCCTTGCAATTGATCAAATAAATCATCTATCCTTAGTATTGGATACTTATTCTTTATGTAACCTTAATCAATTATTGGTAGTCTATACACATCCAAAGTGACCCATACATCTTTCTAACAAACAATATAGGAGCATCCCACTGTAAAATACTTCGTCTAATAAATTCTCTATCCAAAAAATCTTTTAATTGCCCCTTTACCTCCTTTAGTTTTACCAAGGCCATATGGTACAAAGGGATTGAGATATGTTAGGTATCAGGTAGAAGGTCAATTCTAATACAAATATTCCATTTAGGAGGAACACTAGTTAGGTCATCAATGAAATCATCTGAGAACTTGTTTACAATAAGGACTAACTCAAAAACAGGAATTTCAAATTTACAATGCTGACCTTCACAATATAATAGATACATCCCTTAGGAAATAATTTATTGGTTTTAAAACATGAAATGAATTGATCCTTAAACTCTGATTCACTACTTTTGCACTCAAGCACTGGCTTATTTTAAAATTTAAACATGACCCTATAGGTTCTATTATCAATAAAGGCATATGATGTATGCAAACAATTCATACCAAGAATGACATCAAAATCAACTATGTCAAGTTCAACATGATCATAAGAAATAATATCATACTAGAGCGACATGTGATAATTCTTATAAACTCTTTTGGCCAAAATATACTCATCTATAGGAGTATAAAACAAATAAAGATCTGACACATCTTAAATCTAGTAGCAAGGCAAGGAGTAGTAAATTACAAGTTGGCACCTAAATCAAGCAATGTATACACACAAAGGTAAAGACCTTCAACATACTAGTTACAATATTACGAGTGTCCTTCATTTCTTTCTTAGCATGAAG
>JAOTQJ010184922.1:0-19952 GCA_025642045.1 Solanum sejunctum | reverse complement strand
TCTAGAGTCTCTTGTAATTTACTTTTGTTTGGTTTTTGTTGTTTGATTTCTTTTGCAGGGTATACTAGGTTGTATGCTCAACACAAGGAGCCAAGGCAATGCCTTAGCCCCACTAAATTTGGAGATCCATCAATTACCAAGAAGGTTGGGTCGAGTGAATGTGGACATTGGGTTTGATGGGGATATGCATGCTAATGAGGAAGACTTAATGAGAGAGGACAATCCATAACCAAGGCTTAACTGACCACAACTTAGAGATTTCAATGCAAATGCTTATAGCTAGAATCAATATCAATTAAACCCTATGGCAATAGATTCTATCGGATAGTATTACTCCCTCTACTGGTAGATCTTATGTTCACGGTATCAAGTGGATTACTCCAAATTCTCCAAAACCATGTCCTATACATCGAGTTACCGTTAGAGGATCACCACCGTCATCTCCAAGATGTCATTTTTATGTGCAATAGTGTCATGGGGACACACAATATCTCTATTGATGCTGTTGGATTGAGGGTGTTCCCATTGTCACTGACCGGCAATACTGCAATATGGTTGTCTGAACTTTCTTCGAATACCATCACGAGTTCTGCTGAGATGTAGAGGGTGTTCCTAGAAAGATATTTACCAAGGTCGAAGAAGCTGCAGCTTAAGGTCTAAATTAATAACATGAGCAATTGCCTGGAGACTCTTAGAACTATATGGGAGAGATTCACTAAATGCTTGAGGATGATCGCTGACCACAAAATTGTTGATGATGCTTTAGTATAGATCTTTTATAGAGCACTTGATGATTATAGAAAAGCTTGCGCCAACATGATCATGGGAGATGTTTTTCTTGATCAACCATTTGAGTTAGTGGAAAAAAGAATGGAGAAAGTGGTGAAGACCAACAAAGCATTGGGTCAGAGTGACTGTGGTAACATAAAGAGTTCTTATGGGGTTACCACAAATAGTGAGCAAGCTAAAGTGAGTGAAGAGATTATGGAGCAACTTGCTCGACTCCGTACGAGCATGGATTTGGTTTTAATGCAAAACCAAGCTAGTGTGAAGGCAATAGCTCACTAACCTCTAATTACACCTATATATGATAATCAATTCTTTGATGAGGATGCCTGTTATGTAAGCAACCAAGCGGCGGGTTTCCGAAACAACCCTTAAGGGTCCAATTTGGACTACTAGAGGCAAGGTTCTTGGAATCAATGTCAGAACTTCAATTGCAATGGGATGTACAGAGATAATAGGGGTGGATATTATGAGAAAGAGAGAGTGCTAGATGCAGAATGAGGGAGAAGAAAAGGCTACAGAAGTGGTCCTTATGTGCCACCGTACAATCATGATGCCGGATCAAGCAATTCTAGGATCAAAGATATGTTTAAAAAGTTGTTGAAGTGAGTAGACCATAAAGATGAGACCCTAAAGGGAGTGAAAGCAGATATCTATAGCATCAATTAAAAGATAGAGTCTCATTTAGTGGTAATTAAGAAACTTGAACACCAGTTTGGTCAAGTGTCTTCACAATTGAACCAATACCAAAAAGGAACTCTACCATGCAATATGGTTCAGAATCTAAATAATGAAGGGCATTACATGGCAGTGATGACAAGGAGTGGCAAGAGAACAATAGATCCCCCTATGCTAGTTATGGTGGATGAAGTGGTCAAGAAGGGTGCTGATGTTAAAGCTGAAGTTGAGGGAGAAGATTCGAAGGGTGTTGGGATGTAATGAGAAGAGATAAGAAAGCAAGAAAAAGTGAAATCCATCCCAAACACTCCTCCTCCGTTCCCTCAAAGGCTCAAAAAAAAGGAAGAGGATGGTAAATTCAAACACTTCCTCTCAATGTTGAAGCAACTCTCCATCAACGTCGCTCTCCTAGAAGCATTGGTGAAAATGCTCGGATATACTAAATATATGAAGGATTCAGTGACTATGAAATGCACTTTAAGCTAGGAGTTCTCACAAGACTCCAATAATATAGTTCAATTATGACTAAATTTATTGCTCAAAAGCAAGAAGACCCCAGGGCATTCACCATACTTGCCCTATCAGCAATGTTGAATTTGCAAGAGCATTATGCGGCTTAGGAGTAAGCATCAATTTAATGCCTCTTGCAGCGTTCAAAAAGCTTGGCCTTGGTATTCCTACCCCAATGAGAATGAGGTTGCTCATGGCCGATCGACCTATAAAGAAACCTAAGCAAATCCTGCTGGATGTGCTTGATAATGTTGATAAGTTCATCTTTCCAGCAGATTTTGTGATCCTCGACTGCGAAGTTGATTTTGAGTTGCCCATTATGTAGGGGAGACCTTTTCAAGCTATTGGGAGAGAACTAGTAGATATAGATTTAGTTCAGCTGCCATTAAGGGTTAATGATGTGGAAGTTGCGTTTGATATTTGTTAATCTATGAAACACCCAGATGAATGTAAGAGTGAGGTGTGGGCACTCGATGATAGTTGACAAAGAAAGATGAAAAAGTCAGGCCACGACGTTAAACAATGAGCTTCTTGGGAGGTAACCCGAGCATCTTTTGTGTGTTATTTTAATTTTAAGTATTATATTGTATTTTAATTGTTGATTAGTAAGTTAATAGTGTATTGAAATTTTTGAGACTTTGAACCAGCTGTATCAATCGGTATTTTGGTGTATTTTAAGTGATAGGTTGCAGGAATGAGCTAAGAGCTGAAGAAGTGATAAATCATGCTTTGAGGTGGGTTCTATGAATAGCCCTACAAGTCATTAGTGAAGGTTATGACTCGTAGTTAAACCCTGTAAATAGAAATAGTGAGTATCAGAAGGTGGCACCCACACTACGAGCCAACCTTATGATTTGCAGGATCCCCTATGAGTCGTAAGTAGGGTTTGTAGTGCTAAGGTATGAAATCAAAATTTTTCCAATTATTGGATCTACTACGAGGTTGGGACCTATAAGTCGTAAACTATCATATGACTCACAGTCAATGTCTTGTAAGATAAATTTACATAAGTTCAAAGGACGAGCCATTGGGAATATAAAGAGACAAACATCTTTTGGCTCTTCATATTCCTTTGAAAAGTGTTCCCTTTTAGTTTATAATCTTCCCTCACCACATCTTTCACCAGTTAATGCATCCTTAAAAATCTTTCATCCACTGAGATCCCCCAGCAAGTCAAGTGCACACTAATAGACTCATCCGGTATTCTTCTCCTGTTTATTAATTCATTCACCTGGAAAGTTCTTCGCAATTAAATTGTACTTATCAAAAAATCCTTGCTTTATGGATGAGTGAATGACAACCTTGAGATCATGATTAGTATAACCATGCAAAAGTGCTTTTGTTAGTAATGAACATGAGTTATATAATTGTTTACATCTCTAAAAAAGGTAAAGTCTGGAATGTTGTTCATGATTAGTGAATTTGTTATCTAATATTATGACCATGTACATGTGTTGCATATTTTATGGATCATAATAAACTTTGTTTGGGTTATTGTTGAGTTGGGGGGTAGTGTAGTGTATTTGCCCATATGCTTTGATATGATAACATTTTAGGTGAGTTTGGAATTGTTAAAGAGGAAGTCATACTTTGTATTTTATATGATAGGTAATAAATAGTACCTATGCTCGTTGTTATACTGCCTATGCTCTTGTGATTGTAACCTTTAATGCCTCTTTGAGTTGTTTGTCAACCTTTATGGAAAGATTCGAGACACCCGTTGAGCTCTCTAAATTTTGCTATGATGATCCACTATGACTCATAGGTTTCTCTATGAGTTGTAGTGGTCCTTCGTAGAAAGGGGCAGTTGTCCAAGGTACTCGAACTCTTTTCATAAAAGTTTTACCTACAACTCATAGCACCTGTTACAGGTCGTGATGGTGGTTTCGTGACCGTAGCTCAAATTTTTAAAGCATCTCTGGAATAATATATGAGTGAAGACTATGAGTCATAAGTCACCCTACGAGTCATACTTAAATCCTAAATCTGCAATCCTAAACTTGAGACAATGTTTCCAAGAGGGCAAAGGGTGGTTGCCGTACCCCCAAGATACCAACCAAGTGATGACATATCTGAGGAGGAGCAATCAAATAAAGGATGAATGTGCACCCTAATCCTAAGGCTAGCATGCCCTTACCACAAGCATAATCACCTAAGGTAACAAATGAAGGAAATAGCTCCTCCCATTCGAGCGAGGAGAGGATAGAGGTATTTTCCAGATATTTAGTCGTTGAGAAAGCCTAAGCAATGGATGTCAGGATCAATACCTTTAAGGCAAGAGTTCATAAGAGGCTTAAGAGAGCTAGGCCTACCGATGTGAGTACATTCACTGAGGAGTTGGGCCGACTTCAAGGCCAATTTACTACAGATGTTCGCAACCCTTATTCCAGCCCCGAAGAGAGCATTCATAGGAGATGAGGTATTTGATTGGCTTGCCAACCAATCGAACACCAAAAGGAAGAGGCTTCTAGAGCATGCTGATCCAGAGTCGACCCAAAGAGGCTAAGACTTGAGGAGGAGGAGCCCATGCCTAAGGAGGTGGTATAGGAGTCACTTTTATTGGTGGCTATTCAGAGAGATCGAGTACAGTACACCCCACCTAGAGAGGGTACTTCCAGCTCTACAGCAGAGGAGGAGATATAGCCCTAGGACCCCACTGATCAGCCCGAGACTGGTGCATGAGCACCATGATGGTTGACTTCTTTTGACCCCAGTTTTATCTTGACATTTTGTATACTTTGTTCTCTTTTTACAAAATCTTGTTTTTATGTAGTTTTTGGTTGTGTGTTAGTTATGTTTAAATATCGGATGTCATTTTAACTTTTACTTTGAATGTTTATTTTTGGTACTTAAGGAATGTATGTATATATTTCTATATTATAGTGTTTTATTTTTGTTTTTGTCATTACTTTAAGGACAAAGTATCATCTTCTGATGGGGTGGTGTAAGTTATGGATTAAGGTGAAGTGTGAGTAGCCTCAAGTCCATAACTTCTCCTATTTTTTAATCTCAAGGTTCTCTTTCAGTGTTTCTGTTTCCTTGTGGATGTTTAATTTTCTATTGAATTGGCATGTTTAGGTAGTATAGATAATGGGTAAATTCATAGTAGTAATTGTCTTTGGCATATATATTATTGTTAGAGTTGTTTTCAATGTGTTGAAAAAATTAGGTACCCTTAAAATTTTTGAGGTTGTGAATATTGATGCATTCATACATTTGTTAATATCTGACAATGTTGTTCTAATATTGTGAAGGTAAGTTGAGACTGAAAGTATGATCTATGAGTCTATACTTGATTGTGGATGCAATTGCCATATGTGTTGTGAGTCTATTTTGCTGCATTCATGCATATTGTATAGAATCAGAACTCGCCTTGAACTCTAAAGTTGGTTTGGTGATGTAGTGGATATGGAAAGGATCTTAGGCCTTTGTTCTTTGAGTGAAACCACTTTTAACCTAAAATAACCCACCAGTTTAGTGAGAGAATTCCTATTCTCCAAATTTTAAGCATATCATGTACTCATTCTTTCTTGATACCTTGCTAGCTTAACCTTGTATGATTAAATACCTTGATATTGGCCCTGGTCTATCCTTGAACATATGAACCTTAATTGAGACCAAAGGCCTAAGTTGAGGATGGTTGCAGTTGGCGGACTTGGTTTGAAGCATAAATATTGTGTAAGTCACTTGAGGCTAAAATCCTAAGTTGACGGTGGTCCTTATTGTGGTAAAGTAAAAGTGATAATTTTAAGGTGGTTAATTGGTAAATCAAGAAAGAAATGAAAAAGCTTGAACCGAGTGAAGGAAGAGAAGAAAAGTGCCTTTAATTGATAAAAAGTAGCAAAAATGAGTTTGAAATCAAGGCAGAACTGAAAAACTAAAAGAAAGCACTCAAGAAAAGTTCAAAGTAAGTGAACAAGGAGGGATTCATGAAAAATGGTTGGATTATGAAGCAAAACGTATTGGTAAAAATGATTCAAGGTTATCTTTTAGTCACTATTTGCCCAAAATATCCCGCCAAAGCACCTTGAGACTATGTTGCAAGCCTTTAATTCCTACAGTGATCCAACTCCACTTTCTTACCAAGCTAGAAAAATGAGTATAAGGGAAAGCTTATGGGTTTTAGTCATTATTCATGAATTTCAATTGTAAGAGTGCGAATGATTCCTCAATCCCTAATTTTTGCATGTTCTTGAGTGAGTATAAGGGACTTCTTTCTAGTGAGTGCATTTTTATTACTTGAGTAGCATATGACTATACCAGTGAATATGGAAGGTTAATGCTCCATAGCTTATCAAAGTTGGATTGTCAGGTACCTCATGATGTTCTTGTTTGCTCAATAACTTTGCAACTCTATTTTGAAAGTAGTAGTTGGGTACCTAAATCAAATTAGCTAGTGTATATGCCATAGATATATACGCTATGTATTTCTCTTTGTTTGTGTAGATTGAGGGTGTTGATGTGTTGTCAAATTAGAGCATATTTGAGGCCTAAAACAAAGGATTTTATGTGTTCTTAAAGTGACTTTTTAGTGTTTTGATGTGTTTTTATGTTAATCTTGCAGAAAAGTTAGGTTGACATGATTTTGAAGAAAACTTGTAGTTTTTGCTAAAGCATAGGCCATACGACACCTACTACGAGTTTTAGCTCATGCTACGAGTCGTAGGTAATATCGTAGCAGGAACCACAGAAAAAAATTAAAAATCTGCCAAGTGAAGGTCACAACTATGAGCCCCGACCTACGAGTTGTAAGACACACTATGACTCATATAGGTGGACTCATAGCAATGATTGGAAAGCCAAAATGTTGGACTAAAAACTGAACACCAAGACTATGAGACCAACAAATGAGTCATAGCTCGAGTAATGATACGTACCTATGGGTCATACTAATTCAGTCTAAGATGCCAAGAACTTGATACAAGACACTGACTATGACTCATAGGCCAACCCATAAGTCATAACTGCAAAATTTGTCAGCTGTCAGCTGTCTTTTCTACTTGATTTCTAGGGTTATTTTGTAAATACTATAAATAGTTTAAGTTAGGTTTTTCTGAGAGAGTTCAAACAGTAGACATTACTCCAATATATTTTTGAAGTTTTTCTTAGGTTTTAGAGTAGATTAGTGTCTTCTTTGGGAAAACTCATGTCATGCCCCAAAGTCCCGTTAGAGTGGACTGGCACCCGTTGCCGATAAGGCTCGGGAGAGCTAACCTGTAACTATGCGCTTTCTATAGATATTATAAGGGGTTTCTACATTTGACATGCCTTTAAGAAGATAAACAATGATAACAAGAAAAAAGAAAATGCATATGACTAGGCCATTGGGACCACGGTATTTAAAGTACGAGACATGACCACACTTTAATTCACATAGTCTACAAAGCCTCTAGATAAAGAAAAACATCTGATAAGGATCGGGATAGGCCCCGGCTCAACTAACTGTATAATATAAACATATAAGCTCTAGACATGCAAAGCTCCGAAGTAACTTGGAGCTTGGTGACAACAGCTAAATGTCCTGTAGCCCTACTGGGGAGATCTACTAGCAACTATACCTACAGCATGAAATGCAGGTCCCTCATAAGGGACGTTAGTACGAGATAATGTACTGAGTATGTAAGGCAGGATATATTGTATATAAAGTAACAACTCAAGTGAAACCATGCACTGGTGTAAGATTATGGACCACCTTTGGTTATACTGTGGAATCATGTACTTTATGTTCTTGATTTTAATTTACCTTTGCTGTATAATCTGTGCACAGCTGTAAATAAAATGGCCAACTGATCAGTGATAAACTATATTGGGATCGTCCCTGGCTAAGTTATTCCTTAACCCCTTGGGCTACCACCCATAATAAGATTTTTCCCTGGCTAGGTGATTCTTCCACCCCTAGGGATATCGGGGTCATCCCTAACTAGGTTCTTCTTTAACCCCCTTGGGCTACTACCTGTGATAGGATCGTCCCTAGCTAGGTGATTCTTCCACCCCTTGGTCTACCACCTATCAATAACCAATATACTTTACCTTTCAATTACCTTTTAAATGGTTCTTATGGTGGTCACAATATTGGAGCTATAGGACTATATATGTAGCATGTGACAAATAGATAATCATACAACACAATATTACAATGAAAAAGAATACGTTACACAAATAATGAAATGCGTATGAGATGAAACAACTTATGAACTTTAGCTAGTAACAAGAACCCATGTAACTTGGTATACAAGCATGTATGTAGATTTGAAAGTGACTATCTATGGAATCATGTGAACATGTCAAAGAATGGAGACACGATTAGTAGTTGTGTCAGAGTTGGCAAGTTCCTTTAGGTACCAAGGATAGATCTATGTTTCATTCCAAGTGATATGAAATCAAGTAACCTTATATACCATGTTGTATGACCTTGTTTCCACCTCAATATAACCTTTACTTCCTACAAATACTTATCTACAACATAGTAGGTGATAAAGCTAGAATTAAGAGCCAATAGATACACCTTGGTATCCTAATCACACAACAAAATAACACATGGGCAGCAAGCGGGTATTTATAAACCCGAGCGTATTCTTCCAACCTCTACGTCTCTAATCATACTTTTGAACACACATTCACATATACACATCATACCAAATACGTTGTAATGCCATAACAGCCCTACATCAACCCACAAAGCACAAGACATAACAATTCCATACAATCTAAAAATGGACAGCATAACGTTACCTTCCTTTGCTACCTTTTGACGTTGACAATTCCAAACCTATTCCAACTCTAACCAAACTGTTACAGCAACATTTACACGTATAAAAAGACCTAAAAAAGTCTTATAACAACACTTAATAATTCATGAGGTATGTGAGATAATATCCTTACATACAACAACCCGTAAGTTCCAATCAACATGACGCTTAAGATAACACAATAAAACGCGCTTGTTAAATGAAACCAAAGTCAGGGCAGCAACCTTAGGGTGATGTTTATAAATCAAACCATGTCAATAACACCAATTTCTTTTTGTAATAGATCCGACAAACCATATAAAGATCACTAAAACAAAAGATAAGTATGCAGTAACTTTCTCAACACAAGCTGTCTCAAATTTCCAGCACAACATACTACCATATACTTCTTGTTTTTCATAAGAAAATCATTCTAAACACATGTGTAAACTTACTTACCACTTACTTCAAGGTGTATTTGTTATCCAAGAACCTAGAAGTCCCTCTTAGCTACTTTACAAAGTCAAGAAAACTTGAGAGGAAATAGAGAGAACAATCTGATTTTTTATGAGTTCAAGTGGGAAATAAATTGTGGAGCTGCTTTGGAGCCCTTTATAAAGGGGTAATTGGCCGACGTTCTCTACTACTTTTGCACAACTTATACCACACATTATAAAGCTAGTTATACACCAGCTTGTCCCTCACACTTGGGCCTAAATAGGTCTCCAAGTTCATGGGCTTGGGATGCCTATTTTCCAACTTTCTTTTCACTTAGTTTTAGGCCCAATTTGTAAAGTTTGTTGTGATGTCTTTGGGACAATTTTATTATACTTCTTGGGCTGAAAAGGTATCCAATTTATGATTCTAAATCATGGGCTAAAGTCACACCCTTACATCATGGGATAAAGTCACACCCTTATATGGATTTTAATCATAATTGGACTTAGACAAATTTGACGTCGAGCCTCATCTCCGTTTAGATAGCAAATTTAAGCTAAGCAAGTAGGTGACTCACCTGCTAGCTTCCTAAGTCCTATCAGCACCTCAATTCTTTCACTTTATTAAGGCCATAATCTCCTTAATTCAACACAAAATATATATACACCCGATCTTCTTAAGCGTTAGACAAATATATAGCCCATTAACACGAGATTCAAGCACTTTTGAAAATTAGGCTAATTTGACCAAACTATGTCGTATTTCATTTGACTTGTATTAGTATTGTAAGGTGTGGGGTGTTACATCCTCCCCCCATTAGGAACATTCATCCTCGAATGTTAGCACAACAGTATAGCTTAACCAAGTTTAAACCTTTATTTACATAAACTTTTGACAACACATTAAGTATTCAATCACACGTACCTATTAGTATCCCAATTCTACATGTTGGACTTCTTCTTTAGTTTCAAATAAGTGAGTATATTTAAATTTCATTATGTCCTTGGCCTCCCATGTTACTTCTTCTGCTTGTTGGTTCCTCCAAAGTACTTTTACTGAAGTTATTTCTTTATTCCTTAGCTTCTTAACTTGACGATCTAGAATAATAACAGGTATCTCTTCATAGGTGAGATCTTTTATAACCTCTACATCCTCAATAGGAGTGATATGAGATGGGTCACCTATGCATTTTCTAAGCATTAAGACATGAAAAACTAGATGAACCATTGAAAGCTCTTGGGGTAGCTCTAATTTATAGGCAACTGCCCAAACTTCGTAATAATCTAATATGGCCCTATGTAGCATGGGCTCAGTTTTCCCTTCTTACTAAATCTCATAACCCCTTTCATTGGAAACACCTTTAAAAATACCCAATCACCTATTGAAAATTCTAGCCCATGGCTTGTTGTACTAGATCTGGCCTAAGTAAGGTGGTTTCACCCACTTCAAACCATCCAATTGGTGATCTCCATTTCCTTCCACACAAAGCTTCATAAGGTGTTATCTTGATACTTCGTGGTAGCTATTATTATAGGCAAACTCAATAAGTGGTAAATGGTCCATCCAACTACCTTTAAATTCCAGTACACAAGCTCCCAACATATCTTTAAGTGTTTGAATGGTGCATTCTGCTTGACTATCTATTTGAGGGTGGAATGTTGTAATCAAATTTACTTGTGTCCCTAAACTCCTTTGGAAGGACTTCCAAAACTTTGCAGTGAATTGAGCTCCTCAATCAGATATAATAGAGATTGGGACTCCATGTAGCCTGACGATCTCTTTAAGGTATAGCACAAAATGGAGCACTTTACTGTTAGAATAGATTATGTGTGCCTGATATTGATGGATTAAGAAAGAGGATAATAGAAGAAGCCATCATTCCCAATATGCCATCCATCCAGGATCAACTAAGATGTACCATGACCTAAAGGGGATGTTTTGGTAGGAAGGGATGAAAAAGGACCTTGCAGAATTTGTAGCTCAATGTCCAAACTGCCAATAGGTGAAAGTAGAACACCATAAGCTAGGAGGTCATATGCATTGTATAGAGATTCCAATATGGAAGTGGGATATGATCAATATCGATTTTGTTATAGGTTTGACTCGTTCATTTCAAAAGTTTGACTCCATATGGGTAATAGTTGACAAACTCACAAAGTCAGCACATTTCTTGCCAGTCAAGAGTAATTATACAAGCCCTTGATAGGATTCCGGGACATGCCAAATGGATGAAAGACCTAGTCAGAAGAAACTAAAAGTGAGCCAAGACCTCTCTAAAAATATTCAATGTTGTAGTGCCCTTACTACAAAGTCATTAGCGCAAAAATGCAAAAGTCTGGGTGCATTCACCATACCATGCACAGTAGGAGAACTAGCATTCACTAAAGCACTATATGCTTTGGGGGCTAGCATTAATTTAATGCCTCTTGCCATATTCAGAAAGCTCAATTTCAGGAGCCTTGTTCCTACCAAGATACAGTTGTTGATGGTAGATAGAATAGCCAAGAAGCCTATAGGGATCTTGTATGATATATTATTAAAGGTAGACAAATTTATATTGCAGATTTTGTTAAACTTGACTGTGAGGTTTATTTTATAGTTCCAATCATTTTAGGAAGACCTTTGTTAGCCATAGTCAAGCATTAGTAGATATTGAGAAGAGCCTACTAACTTTCAGGTATGGTGAAGAAGCAGTTGTGTTTAAAATAGGCCAGCAAGATAGAAAAAGTTCTGAGTTTTCAAAGCATCTCAAATATTTCAATAGATGAGGATGATGAAGCAGAAATTCCATTAGAATTGAGGCTTCCAGTTGATCCTTTGGTAGCTGTGTTGATGAACTTTGATGGTGACAACATTTCTGATTATGAGGAAATAGTAAATGCTCTTGGGGTGTTATTTGGGATTACATGACAAACAAGGTTAGAGTTGGAATTGTAACAAGGAGATGCCACCTAGAAAGCCCTTTATAGAAGTTCCACCAGAGTTAGAGTTAAAGGCATTACCATCGCATCTACAATATGCATTCTCGGGAGAGAATAATCTTTAACTATGATCATTGCAGCAGATTTAAATGAAGCCCAAAAAGGAGCCCTAGCCTTAGTTCTCAAGAAATATAAGAGAGCTATTGGGTGGACAATTGCAGACATCAATAGTATACCCCATGGGATATGCACTCACAAGATTCAACTAGTCAAGGACTACAAACCAAGTATTGAGCATCAAAGGTGGTTTAACCCCCCAATGCAAGAGGTCATGAGGAAAGAAATCATAAAGTGGTTAGATGAAGGAGTAATCTACCTAATTATTGACAGTGAGTGGGTGAGTCCAGTATAGTGTGTCCTAAAGAAAGGTCTTATCAGAGTGGTGCCTAATGCAAATCATAAGTTTATCCCTATGAGACCAGTCAGCAGATGGAGAGTGTGCATGAATTATAGAAAATTAAATGCTTATATAAAGAAGGATCATTTTCCTATACCATTCATGGGTCAGATCCTCGATAGATTGGCAGAAAAGATATGGTATTATTTCCTTGATAGATATTTCGGGTACAATCAAATTGTTATTAAGCCTGTGGATCAAGAGAAGACAGTGTTCACATGCCCCTATGGTACCTTTGCATTTAAGAGAATGCCCTACATTTCATAGATGCCCCACATTTCATAGATGCATGATGTCTATCTTCTCGGACATGGTTAAAAGTACTATTGAGGTGTTCATGGATGACCTTAGTGTCGTCGGCCAGTCTTTTAAAAATGCCTTTTATATTTGCATGTTGTATTGTAGAGGTGTGTCGAGAGTCACTTAGTGCTAAATTGGGAGAAATGCTATTTTATGGTCAAAGAAGGCATCGTACTTGCTCATGGAGTTTTGGGCAAGGGATTAGAGGTGGATAAAGCAAAAATTGAGGTGGTAAAGAATTGCCACCACCAATTTTAGTAAAATGTATCAGAAGTTTTCTAGGCCACATTGGTTTTTATCTTCATTTAATAAGTATTTCTCCAAGATCTCGCAACCCTTGTGTAAGTTACTTAGAAAAAGATATAATGTTTATGTTTGATAATGCATGCTTGCACGCCTTCGAAGAATTAAAAAGAAGGCTAACCACAATACCCATTATTGTAGCTCCACACTAGTCATAAAATTTTGAACTAATATGTGATGCCAGTGGTGTTAGACTTGGTGTGCTTTTAGGGAAACAAAGAGAGAGAGTCTTACACCCGATCTGTTATGCTAGCAAAGCATTGAATATGGACCAGAAGAATTATAGTGTGACCGAACTAGAATTGCTTGCATTGGTGTTTGCATTTGAAAAATTCATCTCATACTTGTAAGGAACTAAAGCGATTATGCATATAGACCATTATACACTCAAATATCTGATGGCAAAGAAGGATGTAAAGCCAAGATTGAGTAGACCGGTACTTCTCTTACAGGAATTCAATTTTGGCGTGATTGACTGCAAAGGGTCCAAAAATCATATTGTTTATAACCTTTCCAGATTGGAAGATGAGGCCATGGTGAAGTGTGATGATGGTCTATACATAAATGACTCATTCCCCAATGAAAGAGTTATGGAAGCATCATATGATATTATATCTTGCATTGCACATTTTGCTAATTATTTGGTGAGTAATATAGTGCCTCTTGATTTGAACACCCATCAACGCCACAAGTTTATTCATGATGTAAAGAAATTCTTCTGGGATGAGAAATATTTGTTTCACATATGTATAGATGGGATCATCCATAGATGTGCTCCAGAGGTAGAAATGATGAGCATTCTTGAAACATGTTACTCTTTGTTAGTGGGTGGTTATCATAGTGGAGATCGAACTGCTCATAAAGTGTTGTACTGTGGCTACTATTGGCCCTCTATATACCAAGATGCCTATGATTATTTCAAGTCTTGTGACCGTTGTCAAAGGGAAGCAGGAGTTTCACGAAAGCACAAACTTTCTCTAAATTCTACTTTGGTCATACAACTATTTATTGTTTGGGTTATCAATTTTATGGTACCCTTTATTAGCTCTCATGGTAATAAATACATCCTGGTCACAGTTGATTAGTCTCCAAGTGGGTGGATTCATAGCTTTACCAAACAATAGGGTGAGAGTGTCACCGGGTTTCTCCAAAATAACATTTTTTCCAAATTTGGTACACCACGAGCTATTATCAGTGTTGAAACTCTCATTTTTGCAATCAACTGTTCAAAGCTCTCCGTGAAAGATATGGTATGAAGCACCTAGTAGTGACACCGTACCGTCCCCAAACTAGTGGACAAGTGGAAGTATCGAACAGGGAAATAAAGCAAATCTTATCCAAAATAGTAAATGTGAATCGTACTGATTGGTCAAGGAAGTTAAATGATGCTTTATGGGCCTATAATACGTCCTTCAAGACTCCCATCGGAATGTCCCCTTATCAACTGGTGTTCAGAAAGGCTTATCACCTACCGGTTGAACATGAGCACAAGGCACTATGGACATTGAAAAAGCTGAATCTGGATTGGCCTAAAGCAGTAACTTCTAGGTTGATGCAGTTGAATAAGCTTAATGAGTTTAGACTACGAGCATATGAGAGCTCTGCCTTGTAAAAGCAAATGAACGAAACTTTAGCATGATCGCAAAATTGAAGATCGCTAATTTGCACAAGGGTGTATGGTATAGATCTACAACTCTAAGTTGAGGTGGGTTCCAAGAAAACTCAATTCTAGGTGGATAGGGCCCTATAGAGTAATGTGTTTCCTTAGGCATAGAGCCATAGAGCTAAAAAGCAGGGATGGCAAAACTTTCAAAGTTAATGGACAATGGGTCAAACGGTATATGGATGACATGGAAAAAATCAAAATGTGAAAGATTAGGACCTTGAAAAGGCATGAGAACAATAGCTTACTGTCATGTCATGACAATAAATCAGGCATTTCTTGGCAGGCAACCCAAGGTACGCCCCTTGCACCTTTTTCCTTGTGTTTTTACTTTGAGGACAAAGTATCATGTTTTGGTGGGATGTGGGAAGTTATGGATTAAGGTGAAATCTGAATAGCCTCATGTCCATAACTTTACCTATTTTTTCACCCAAGATTTTCTTATCATGCTTGTTTTTCCTTGTGGATGTTTACTTTTCTATTGAACTGGCATGCTTAGTATAGATAATGGGCAAATTCATAGTAGTGTTATCTATTAGCATATACATAATTTTTAGATGTATTTTTGATGTTTTGATAAAAAATTAGGTACCTTAAAATTTTTGAGGTGGTAATTATTGACGCATTCATTTTTGAGTATTTGGAAATGTTTGTTCTGATATTGTGAAGGTAAGCTGAGACTAAAAACATGACATGTGAGTCTATACTTGATTGTGGATGCAATTGCCATGTGTGTTGTAAACTTATTTTGCTTCATGCATCTTGTATGGACTCAGAACTTGTCATACTACTCTAAAATTGGTTTAGTCATGTGGTGGATATGGAAAGGATCTTAGGCCTTTGTTATTTGAGTGAAACCACTTTTGGCCTAAATGGCCTACCTGATGAGCAAGTGAATCCCTTGTTCAAAACTTTTGAGCTTTTCATGTACTCATTCTTTCTTAATACCTTGCTAGCTTAACCTTGTTTGATGAAATACTTTGATATTGGCCCTGGTCTATCCTTGAACATGTAAACCTTGATTGAGGCCAAAGGCCTAAGTTGAGGGTGGGTGTAGTTGGTGGCCCTGGATTGAGGCATAGATATTGTGTAATTCACCTAAGGCTAAAAGCCTAAGTTGAAGGCGGCTTTTATGTCGGTAAAGTAATAATAATAGGTGGATAGTTGGGAAATAAACAAAGAAATGAAAAAGCATGAACTGAGTGAAGAAAGAGAAAAGCAAAGTGCCTTAAATTGAGAAAAACTAGCAAAAATGAGTTTGAAATCAAGGTAGCTGAAAAAGAGAAAGAAAGACTCGAGAAAAGTTCAAAACAGGAGAATAAGGGTGGAGTGATTAAAAAGGGTTGGATTATGAAAGGAAAAAGTGTTGGTAAACATGGTTCAAGGATAGCTTTTAGTCACTACTTGCCCAAAATACTATACCAAAGCACCCTGAGCCTATGTTACAAGCCTATAAGTTCTAAAGTGATCCAACTCCACTTTATCACCAAGCCAGAAGATGAGTATAGAGGCAAGCATATGATGTTAGTCAGTATGCTTGAATTTTGATTGTGAGAGTGAGAATGATTCCTCAGTCCCTGACTTATAAATGCTTTTGAGTGAGTATGAGGGACTTCTTTCCAGTGAGGTTATTTTCACTACTTGAATAACATATGACTATACCAGCGATTGTGTACGATTGATGCTTTTTAGCTTGTTATAGTTATATTGCTAGGTATCTCATTATATTCTGGTTTGCATAATAACTTTGCAAGCTTATTTTGAAATTGGTAGTTGGGTACCTGAATCAAAGGAGCAATTATAGATGCCATTAATATAGTTGCTATGTATTTCTCTTTGTCTGTGTAGATTGAGTCGTCGCTTGAGGACAAGCAACAATTCTAAGTTGAGGGTGTTGATGTGCAGTCAAAATACAACACATTTGGTGCTTGAAATAAGGGATTTTTCGAGTTCATAAAGTGAATTTTTATGGTTTTGATGTGTTTTTGTGTTAATTTTACAAAAAAGTGAGGTTGGCATGATTTTGAAGAAAAGTTGTTGATTTTGTTGAAACATAGGCTATACAAGCTCATCTGCAAGTCATAGCTCAAGCTATGAGTCGTAGGGTGTGTTGTAGCAAGAATTAGAGAGCAAAAATACGATGGAAAACATGGGCAGAAGTCTCGTACCTGAATACGTCTATTTGAGTTATAATAGGTACGAAATGGCGTCAGTGTAACAATGAGTTTCAAATTCAGAAATCTGATAAGTGAAGCTCACTCCTACAAAGACACACTACGACTCATATAGGTGGAATCGTAGCAAGAATCAGAGAGCCGAAATATTGGACTAAGAATTAAAGGCCAAGATTACTAGCGGAATGTATGAGTCATAGCTCAAGCAATGACTCGTACCTATGGGTGGAACCAGTTTAGTTGAAGATGTCAAAAAATATAAGACTTCCACTATGACTCGTAGGTCATACTATGAGTTTTAACTGAGAGACTTATCAGCTGCCAGCTATTTTTTGTGTAAATTCTAGGGTTGTTTTGTAAATATTATATATAGTTTAAGTTAGGATTTCAGAAGGAGAGTTCGACCAGTAGACAATTGATAATCACATTTTGAATCTTTTTTTAGTTTTTTAGAGTAGATTATTGTTCTCTCTTGGAAAACCCATTTTGGGGATTGCAAGTCTTGGCTTGTATTCAATGTTGATCAATCAAGCTTGTGGGTTTGCAACTTGTGATGTCTATTTTCTTTATTGGTATTGCTAAAGCTCTTATTTATGTCTTGTATGTACATTTTTTCTTACTTTGCCTTAGCTATGAGTAGTTAAGCACCTATAACTTGTGTTGGGGAACCATGGATAGTTGACTTGAGATGACCTTGGTGTCTTACATTCCCATGATTAGGGTTTTACATGTATTATCTATTTTTCTTTATTATTATTATTTTTTAGTGGTGGCCAATTACAAACCCCGCCTACTATCATGATTCTGACTAAGGTAGTGATGAATAGGAAAAAGGAAATAGATGACAAAATTCGATTGATGTGTTCTCGTCTAATCAACCAAGCCTGACCAAGAGGAGGTTGACTGGGACAATAGGTAATTACTAGTTAGCACACAATGATTGCCAACCAAGCGTCGTGGTGAAATTCAACCTTCACCTTCATAAGAGGGATGAAAGAACCTAAGTTACTGTCCTGCATGTAAATCACCAATTGTAGTTGTTTAATCTAGGGTGATCGAGTCAATGAACCATAGGGAACACAATTCCCAAGTTGTCCCTAAAATTGAGTGTTTCCTAGCATTATAGTTAGTGGTAGTTTTATTTTAGTTTTGAAACAGAAACCCCCCATATTTAGAGATTGTAGTCGTAAATACTAGACATGATTAGTGGTGAAGTTTTGTAGTCAAGCCCTGTATTCCCTATGGATTCGATCCTAGCCTCGATTAAGTTAATTGCTGACAATGTCTGCTTTCTTATTGGGTATTGTACATTATCAGGAACCACTACAAAGGGAACTATAACATAACTCTGCGACCTTGGCACGACGTGGCTAGTGCATCGATCGCCACTATTTCCAAAAGTTTAGCAAAAATTAATTTTTACTGCAGGTCCTCTAATATCCGAGTTATACCCATTTTTGGCTCAATTTTGCCCCATATCAAGAATATAAAGTCGTTTTTTTCATATCATGCATGAATTTTGAGATATGTGGAAATTACGATTATGGGCATTTCCCAAGCACTTTTTTGGGGCATTTTAATATCTCCCCTTTGAGAATATTCATCCATGAATGTCTAAGAAACGTGTATAAGAGAATTAATCATGAAGGTTTTAGCTGAAGATGAATGGAACAATTACATTTAAACATCATTCTCATAAATACTGACATGAATGTCAAAAATCACCATAAACGTGTTACCATAACATGAATGCATGCAACATGATATGAAGGATGAAACTTAAGACTAGAAATCATAGAAGGGACTTGGTTTGCTATCTTAATATTTTATAGAGTGGAAGAGGTGTGGATAGGGCCTCTTCATGTCTAATTCGCCTTCCCAAGTTATGATTTTTGCTTGTCGATTATTCCAAAGAACCTTGACAGATGCTACATCTTTTCTCCTTAACCTTTCCACATATCCATCCGATATGTCCATAGGGAACTCCTCATAGGTCAACTCATCATTAACAACCCTCACAACCTCAAAGATTTCTGTAACTTGGGTCACCAATGCATCTGCTCAACATATATTCATGAAAGACTGGATGAACCATATGCATTACTCTAGGAAAATCCAATCCATAAGTAACTTTACCAATTCTCCTCAACACTCTATGAGGACCCACAAACCTGAGGCTCAATTCCCTTTCTTGCCAAACCGGATCACACCCTTCATGGGTGGGACTTTCAATTGAACCTAATCATCAACAAAAGCACACATAGCCTACTTTATTACATTAGGACACCATCTCCCCCTTGGGGGAAACCTCTACTTCACCATCTTCCACCAAAGCATTCAACTCTAGCAAGGCGAGGTTAAAGTCTTGGTTTGAATTTACCTCATCAACCAAAGAAGATTTGAAACCATTAAAACCACCACACTACCATTCTCAACTTAAGCCAATCGTATTCTTTATCTAGCCAACCGGTGTACTTTTCTAACCACCTCTTTGTTACCCAAGATTCACACTTATCATATTCAACAAACTACCTCTCATTCTTCAAGCATTGCAACATCACCTCAAATGACTCACAAGCTCTTCTTCATTCCAAAAATAAATCAATATACTATCCACAAACTACAACAGACTTATCAAAGTAGGGTCTAAAGACCCAATTTGTTAGATCCATAGACATAGCCGGGACATTGGTCAAGAAAAAGACATTATCATAAATTAAAAATATCAGAAAGGACGTCAAGAAACTCATTGAGTACCGGAACCAACTCAATAGGAAGAATTTTACATTTAACATCCCTAAGCCTTACAAGATGGCAAACACAACTCTTAGAGATCAACTCCCCCTACTCAAGTATGGACTTATTAAGAAATTGAAATCTAACTCTATGGGTTCTATAATTAATAGAAGCATGATATGCATGTAACCAAACTACCCCAAGACCTCCAAAACCCACCATGCCAAGTTTAACAAAATCACAAAATAAGACTTTATG
>JAOTQJ010184911.1:0-22469 GCA_025642045.1 Solanum sejunctum | reverse complement strand
GTCTCGCACTTTAGACAGCGTGGCCCCAATGACCTAGTCATATGCATTTCTTTTTGGCTTGTTATCACTGTTTATCTGTTTAAAGGCATGTCAAATGTAGGAACCCCTTATAATACATACAGAACACATATAGTTACAGGTTGGTTCTCCCAAGCCTTATCGGCAATGGGTGCCGATCCATCCTACGAGACTTTGGGGCATGACAGCTATGATAGAGTACCACAGGTTTCTGAGAGAACATATTTTGGTTGTTAACAAATCTCTCCATAGCTCCTATGGTTGATTTTGTTCCTACTACATACATTACCAAAGCGGCTTTCCATTTTTCTTTTTCCTCTACAATGTCCTCAGGTAATATTTCAACGATTTTCACTCCCCCAACAACTACTGGTGCAATATAGGTTAGGTTCATACCTTTCGCTGTTAATTTGTTAGTAGCAAATAGGTTTGTCCAAGTCCTCTCCTTTACTACGTCTGGGTGGTTTTCTATTTGAAACACCCCAAAAATGTACTTTGAAAATGCCCATAATCATAATTTATATATATCTCAAAATTCGTACGTGACATCGAAAATATGACTTCATATTCTCTATTAGGGGGTAAAATTGAGTAGGAAATGGGTATAACTCGAATTTTAGAAGACCCATGGCAAAACATAATTTTTGCTGATGTTTCATGGGATAGTATCTGTTTGCGCCCTGGCCACACCAGGGGCATGGACTAGTGTAACTTAGCCTTCATGATGGTCCGCGTCGCACCAATGGTATGGAACAGTGTTGGATTTTCTTAATTTTTTTGTTTCTACAAAGGGCATTGGGGTCATAGCCTCATGCCCACTTATACGTGAAAACACCCATACTTAGCTATTTTTCAACTTTATATCACTCAAAACTCTCACAAAAACCTCTCCACGACCTCATACCAAATTCAAGGATTTCAAGTTTAACTTTGCAACTCAAGGATTCACTTCAAACTCTAAGTTTCCTCCAAGCTCATCTCAAGAAAACTCAATTTTAAGGTATGTGGGTTTCATCGATTCGGTCCTTTCACCCATAGAGCCCAATCTTCTTTTTTATAAAAATTGCATATTTTCAAGTTGTATTATCTATGGGTATATCTTATTATGGATTATAGATATAAATTATGTTGCGGTTTTATAAAATGTTGATTGATTATGCATGACTATCTATTTCAAGCTTATACAATGAACTGGTTTTGTCTATTGAGACTACGCATGTTTTGAGCTATGAAACTATGATTTAATATGAGTTTTGATGATGGATTTCAAGGTACCCTATATTAGGTTTTACTATGTATTAGTGGGTTGATTTTGAATTGATTTTACTCCTTTTGTTTACTTTTGAATTTCATAATTTTGAACTAATATTATGAACCTACAATATGTTTGATGGAATTACATGACAAGAATTTCTCAACTTTTTGATGAGCTATTGCATGATTTTGCAAGTCTCGGATGTTGATGAGTTATTGATTTCTTATGCTAAGTTTTATGCTCTTATGAATTGTAAGGCCTACTAGATGGGGTTATGAACTATGTTATGTGCCTTACCATCTAGTACAAGGCCTATTTCAATATGAAGGGGTTATGAACTATGTTAAATGCCTCACCTTCATGTACGAATCAATACTACTTGCTATCTTATGCTCACATGAAGGGGTTATGAACTATGTGGTATGCCTCACCCTCACGTGTGATTCAACATTATGTATTATTTCATGCTTATATGTAGGGGTTATGACCTATGCTTTAGCCCCACCCTCATGTACAATCCATTATCTCATGCTTACATGTAGGGTTTATGACCTGTGCTATCTCTCCACCCTCATGTACTACTCATTACCTACTGGAAGGTGTTATGACCTATGCTACATCCCTCACCCTCTAGTACAAGGTATTTGGATGATCTATTTATGTCACTTTACTGTGTTAAAAAAGCTATGCAGGTATGATTTTTCTCAAGCATGTTTCTACTTACTTATTGATTACACATGGCATATTGAGCTTATTGATTATGATTAAGCATCTTGTTAATATGGATTATGATTCTTGTTGCATTGCATCCCCCATACTTAGTACATTCAAACTTACTAACACATACTCTATGCCTACATGATATTACCATGTAGGTACAGGTGCTCCTGTTGACCATCCTCCCCATGGCTAGTTTGGTTCTTATGAAGAGATGTAGTTAGTAAGTCTTCTATTCTGGGGGTGATATCGATTCTTATTCATGATTTACATGAAACAACCCCAAAAGTTCCCAAAAATGTGCTTCGAAAGTGCCCAAAATTGCAATTTATATATATCTCAAAATTCGTGCATGATGTCAAAAATCCAACTTCATATTCTTGTTTATGGAGGTGAAAATTAGGGGAAAATGGGTATAAACCTAATTATAGAGCGAAGAAATGGCAATTTCAAATTTTGAAATGATGAATTCTAGCAGCTACTGCATGCCCTTCACAGGACGCGCAGTAGTGTTAAAATGGGGGCAGTTTTCTAACTTCGGTTCAAGACTTTAAGTCTTGGTCCTAAGTGTTCCAACATGTAAAAGTACCTATAGTTAGCCATATTTCACCATGATATCATTCTAAATATTCCCCAATACTCATTCAAACACTTAGCGAAATATTTTACTCCTAAACTCAAGTCTCAAAATCCTTATCCGAAACTAAGGATTTCCTTCAAACTTCAAGCCTCAATTTTCAATCTTCATCAAAAGTTTCTACAAAGCTGAGGTATGTAGATTTCTTTCATGGGTTCCTTTCGGCCATGGTACCCAAGCTTCCTTTCACTCTAATTTGAATGATTTAAAGTTGACTTACAATTAGGTGTATCTTATTATGAAAATCACTACACACTATGTTGAAGCTCATGAAATTGTGACTGTTTTGCTATGTTTTGAGTTATGAAACCAAGGTCTATTTTAAGATTTGGTGAAGGATTTTAATTTAAATTTCTTGAGGGTGTTACCAAGTATCTATTAAAGATTTTACATTGAATTCTCTAGCATGATTTCACTCTTGAATTGCATGGTTTTACACTAGCACTACACACCCTCTAAGTGTTTGATAAAATATCTGCTTATGATTTATTAAGGAATTAAAGGTCCAATGCATATCTTATGAGTTGAATGATTATATGATGATGGTATGATAATGATATGATGAAACGATGATAAAATGAATGCATGTATATGGTGCTCTCTATGTAGTGTTGGAATGTGACCATGCTCTACTCAGGAGTTATGCATCGGGTAACCTTGTTGGGGGTTTGTAACCATCAATCTATTAGGGAGTTCGTACTCTATCACCAAGGGTGGTAGGGTGTGATGATCCATTAACCTTGTTTGGGGTTTATATCCATCAGCCTATCAGGGGGTTTATACTCCAGCACTAGGGGTGGTAGGGTGCGATGATCCACCAACCTATTGATGGAGTTTACACCTTAATCACCAAGGGTGGTAGGGTGTGATGATCCATCAATAGTTAATGGTCTCTTCTTACATATATGTTATATTCTATGTAAGCATGTTTTACTTAAGCATTAATCATACATATTATATTGCTGCTATGTTATCTATTGTTTGTCTCTATGCATTTTGGATTAAGATGACTTTCTACTGTTGCATTACATCCTACATACTTAGTACATTCAAATGTACTAACGCATACTCTATTCCTATATAATGTCACCATGTAGGAACCGGTGCATTACTTGATCCTCCTCCTCCTCCATGTGGCCAGTATGACTTCTATCAAGCTTGTTGGTGAGTCCTCCATTCCGGGGATATTACTTATGATCTCTTACTATGTATTAAGACTTTCTCTCTTTGACTTATGTATTGACTATGAGGGTGAGTCTGGTTGCTTTGTCTTAGCCCCCGCTCTTATCTATGTAGTAGAGATGTTGTTGGACATGCTATGTATCTGTGCTATAAGCTTTGACTCTATTAACTCTTGTTGTTCATGATATGAAAATATTCTCTTAGCCCTGACTGTCCTAATTTAGTATTTCTTAATGTATTCTATTGCTTCTGCACCAAGGATGTGTAGTGATATGCGACAAGGCTTATTTGGGGTTCCTTTGGGTTCCCTATTTATTGGTCACGTCTAGGCCCTAGGTTTGGGTTGTGACAAAGGTTGTATCAAATAACTAGGTTGTTAGATCCTCCAAGTCCAACATACCGCATTGATTAGAGTCTTATTTATAGTTGTATTGTGCACTATAACTATGAGTAGGTGGCTATGAAACGTTCCAGGAGATGTTTCCCTTCTTCATGTTCTAAGTCGTGCTATAGAGTTGAAGTAAGCTTTTCCCCTAACAATAGTTCTTTACTATGATAGATCATGCCTAATATGAGGGGAAGATGAGACTGCACAGCCGAAGAGCAATCGACCAATGGAGAGCTTAGGGATGCTCTTACCTTGCTTGCATAAGTGGTGGCTAATCTAGCCAACCAAGGGGCCTAAGCCCCTCATGCTCCTACACAGGCCTCTTGGGTTAGAGACTTCATGAGAATGAATCCTCCAGAATTTCATGGGTCAAAAGTGAGTGAGGACCCCCAAGAGTTCATTGATGAGGTCTACAAAAAAATTTCTATCATGGGTGCTAGGTAGAATGAAAAGGCAGAGTTGGCGTCATACCAACTCAAAGGAGTAGCTCAAATATGGTACAATCAATGAAAGGAATAGAAAGGAGTTGGTTATGTGGTGCTTTGGGAGGAGTTCAAAATAGTTTTCCTTAGTCGATTCTTCCCTCTTGAGTTTGGAGAGGCTAAGTTAGTGGAGTTTATGATTTTAAGACAAGGTTCCATGAGTGTGAGGGAGTATGCCCTCAAGTTTACCCAACTTCCAAAATATGCTCCATATTTGTTGGCCGACTAAAGATCTAGGATGAACAAATAGGTGTGTCCAACTTGGTTAGTGAAAAGTGCCGGTCCACCATGTTGATTAGTGACATGTATTTGTCATATTTGATATCCTTTGTCGACCAAATAGAGGGGGTAAAGTTGAGGAATGGGAGGGGCCATGAGGCTAAGAGGGCTCGTTTTGAGGGCAAGTTCCAAAAGGGTGTCCGGATCCACCAAGGTCAAGGGTCCTCTCATGTTCCCAATAGGGGGTTTGCCAATGACTTCCCAAGGCCCCAAGTTATTGGTGTTGTGGTTCCTAATGAGGTTTGTCCTAGGTGTGGTAAGAGGCATAGAGGCCATACATGAGAGACACTAATGCATGTTTTGGTTGTGGGGAAGTCGATCACAAAAATGTGGATTGCCCTTGAGATTGCAACAAGGACAAAGAGGTTCGTCCACAAGGTGCTAATGTGGTTCCTTTAGGGAAAGGTGATCGATAAGATGGTGCCCCAAAATCGATTTTATGCTTTGCATGGGAGGCAAGGGGTTAATGAAGTCCCCGATGTCATCATGGGTATGTCAAAAATCTTTGACTTTTATGTGTATGCATTGGTTGATCTGGGTTCTACTCTTTCTTTTATTACCCCCTTTGATGCCCAAAAGTTCCATGTTGACCCCGAGTTATTTCATGAGTCATGTAAGGTGTCTATTCCTATAAGGGCATCCATTATTGCTAGAAAAGTTTATAGAAGTTGTCCTATTTGCATTTTGCATAAAATCTTATCTTGTGATCTTGTTGAGTTAGACATGCTGGATTTGATATTATTGTTGAGATGAATTGGTTGCATGCGTACTTTTCTTCTATTGATTGTAGAACCCGTATGGTCAAATTTTAATTTTCAAATGAACACGTCCTTGAGTGGGAAAGTCAATATATGGTGGTGAAGGGTATTCATCTCTTCCATTAACGCCCGTAAGTTGATCTCTAAGGGGTGTCTTTACCTTCTTGTGAGGGTTAGTGATGTGGCGTTTAAAGTCCTTACTATAGAGTCGATTCAGCTCATAATTGAGTTTCTTAATATCTTCCGAAATAATCTACTTGGTATTCCTCCCAAAAGGGAAATATTCTTTGGCATAGACTTCCTCCCCGATACTCAACCCATCTTTATTCCCCCTTATCATATGGCCTCGGCGGAGTTAAAGGAACAATTGAGGGACTTGTTAGAGAAGGAAATTATTAGACCTAGCCAATCACCTTGGGGTGCTCCGGTGTTGTTTGTGAAAAAGAAGGATAAGTCCCTTAGGATGTTTATTGACTATCGGCAACTCAATAGGGTCACCATCAAGAATAGGTGTCCTCTTACAAGGATTGATGATTGTTTGACCAATTGCAAGAGGCTAGCCATTTCTCTAGGATTGATCTTCGATCCGGGTATCATCAAGTGAAGGTGAGGGAGTGTGACATTTCCAAAATGGCTTTTCAGACTAGATATGGACATTATGAGTTTGTTGTGATGTTTTTTAGGTTAACCAATACACCAGCCATCTTTATGGACCTAACGAATAGGGTCTTTAAACCCTACCTTGATTTTTTTGTTGTGGTCTTCATTAATGACATTTTGATCCATTCTCATGGTGAGGGGGAGCATAGGGATCATTTGAGGTTTGTGTTGCAAAGATTGTGGGTGGAGCAATTGCATGCTAAATATGAAAGGTGTGAATTTTGGTTGACGGAGGTTGCCATCCTAGGACATATGGTGTCAGGGGATGTTATTAAGGTGGATCCAAAGAAAATCAATGTGATTAGAAAATGGCCTAGACCATTGACCCCGTCAGACATTACAAGTTTCTTGGGTTTAGCGGGCTATTATCGGAGGTTTGTGAATAGGTTCTCATATATTGCTTCTCCAATGACAAAATTGACTCAAAAAAAGGTTAAGTTGTGTGGACCGATGAATGTGAGGGTAGCTTTGAAACATTGAAGAATAAGCTTGTGTCTGCTCCTATATTGTCACTACTGGATGGGCTTGAGGGATTTGTTGTGTATTGTGATGCTTCCTGGGTTGGTTTGGGTTGTGTGTTGATGCAAAATAGTGTGGTCATAGCCTATGCTTCTAGACAACTCAAAGTATATGAAAGGAACTACCCTACCTTGATCTATAGTTAGCCGTAGTGGTGTTTGCATTAAATATTTAGCGTCACTACTTCTCTGGGGTGCATGTAGATGTGTTCACCAATCACAAGAGCCTCCAATATGTCTTTACTCAAAAGGATCTCAACGTGAGACAAAGGTGATGGTTAGAACTTCTTAAGGACTATGATATGAGTATGCATTATCATCCGAGTAAGGCAGATGTGGAGGCAGATGCCTTAAGTAAAGTGTCCATGGGTAGCTTAGCTCATGTTGATAGTAGTGAGAAGGAGATGGCAATGGAGGTGCATTGGTTGGCTAGATTAGGAGTTAGGCTAGAAGAGGATGGTGATAGTGGTGTGGTTGTTATTGATGGCTCTAAGTCTTCTTTGATTGATGAGGTGATGGCAAAATAAGGTCTTGATCCCTCATTGTTAGAATTTAAGGCCTTGGTGAAAGAGGGCAAGGTGGAGGTTTTCTCCCAAGGGGGAGATGGTGCTATTAGATACCAAGGTAGGTTGTGTGTACCATATGTTGATGGTTTGATAGAAAGGATCCTTGATGAGGCCCATAACTTTTCTTATTCTATCCATCCCGATTCCACCAAAATGTATAGAGACTTGAGAGATGTGTATTGGTGGGGAGGCATGAAGAGGGACATCGCCAAATTCATTTCCGATTGTCATACTTGTCAACAAGTCAAAGCCGAACATCAAAGGCCGAGTCGCCTAACCCAAAACATTAAGATTCCTACTTGGAAGTGGGAAGAGATAAATATGGATTTTGTGGTTAGATTGCCCAAGACTAGAATGGTTTTTGATTCCATTTAAGTTGTGGTTAATAGGATGACAAAATTGGCTCACTTTCTACTGTTTAAGATCATATTTAGGGATAAATGTTATGCAAAGTTGTACATTTATGACTTGGTAAGGTTGCATGAGGTTCCTTTGTCCATCATATCAGATCATGGGGCACAATTTACTTCACCTTTCAAAGAACTTTCCAAAGCGGTCTTGCTAATAGAGTTAAGCTTTACACAGCCTTCCACCCTCAAATGGATGGCTAAGCCGAAAGGATCATCCAAACCCTTGAGGATATTCTTAGAACATGTTTGTTGGAGCTTAAAGGTAGTTGGGATGATCATCTTTTGTTGATTGAGTTTGCCTAAAATAATAGCTATCATTCTACAACGGTATGGTTTCTTTTAAGGCTCTCTATGTGAGACGTTGTAGATCACCGGTTGGTTGGTTTGAGGTTGATGAGGTTGCTTTGTTGGGACTAGATCTGGTTATGTAGGCTCTTGAGAAGGTTAGGATGATTAGAGAAAGGTTGAAGGCGACCCAAAGTCTCCAGAAATCCTATATCAATGTAAGAAGGAGAGACCTTGAATCCAAAGTTAGTGATTGGGTCTACCTAAAGGTTTCACCCATGAATCGTGTGGTCCATTTTGGTAAGAAGGGAAAGTTAATCCCAAGATATGCTGGTCCTTATGAGTTCATGAGGAGGGTTGGCAAAGTAGCTCATGAATTGAGGTTACCTAGTAAGATGGAATTGGTTCATTTGGTGTTCCATGTGTCCATGTTGAGGAAATATGTGGGGGATCTTGATGCCATTATGCCTCTTGATGTTGTGGGTGTTGTTTAGTATAATTTGACATATGAAGAGGTCCTGATTCATATTTTGGATGAGGAAGTGAATAGGTTGAGAAATAAAGAAGTGGATTCCGTTAAGGTCTTTTGGAGGAATCAACAAGTTGAGAGTGCTACTTGGGAGGCCGAAGTGGACATGCAAAAGCAATATCCTCACCTCTTCCACTCCACTCAAGCCTAATATATTGATCTAATCCCATTATATGATCTCAGGTCTTAAGTTTAGGCCCATGTCATTGCATATATTCATGTTTAAATTGACAAGTTCATGATGATTTTTCATTTATGATCCGATTTTTGAAATGATGTTTAAGTGCATTGTTGCATCTCTATGTGGGTTGAAAGTGTCATATTTGTGTCTCTTATATACGTTTCCTTGATATTCGAGGGCGAATATTACAAAGGAGGAGATACCGAAATGACACCAAAAGTGCCTGAAAATGTGCCTTTAAAGTGCCTAGAATTGTAATTTCCATATATCTCAAAATCCATACATAATATCAAAAATCTGACTTCATATTATTGTTCAGGGGGTCAACGTTAGGGGGAAAGGGTCTAATCCTAATTTTATAACAAACGAATCACAATTTCAAATTATAACATGACAAATTTCAGTAGCTACTGCACGCCCTCCACGTGACGTGCAACAGTGTTAAAATGGAGGCAGTTTTCTGACTTCAGTCCAAGATTTTAAGTTTTGGCTCTAAGTGTTCCCACACATGAAAATACTATACTTAGCCATCTTTCACCCTCATATCATTCTAAACATTCTTCAATACACATTCAAACACTTAGCCAAATATTGTACTCCTAAACTCAAATCTTAAAACCCTCATCCAGAACTAAGGATTTCCTTCAAGCTTCAAGCCTCCATTTTCATTCTTCATCAAGAGTTTCTCCAAAGCTGAGGTATGTGGGTTTCTTTTATAGATTCCTTTCACCCATAATAGAAGCTTTCTTTCACTCTAATTTGCATAATTTAAAGTTGATTTACAATTGGGACTATCTTATTAATTATGAAAATTACTGCACACTATGTTGAAGCTAATGAAATTATGATTGTTTTGCTATGTTTTGAGTTATGAAACCAAGTTCTATAGTAGGATTTGGTGAAGGGTTTTCATATAAATTGCTTAAGGGTGTTACCAAGTTTCTATTGAAGGTTTTACATTGAATTTTCTATCATGATTTCACTCTTGAATTGTATGGTTTTACAGTAGCACTACACACCCTCTAAGTGTTTGATAGAATATGCAGTTATGGTTTATTAAGGAATTGAAGGTCCAATGCATGTCTTATGAGTTGAATGACTATATTATGATCGTATGATAATGATATGATGAAATGATGATGAAATGAATTCATGGTGCTCTCTATGTAGTGTTGGAATGTGACATGCCCTACTCGGGGGTTGTGAGCCGGGTAACCTTGTTGGGGTTTTGTACCCATCAACCTACCGGGGGGATTTGCACTCCAGCACCAAGGGTGGTAAGGTGCAACAATCCACCAACTTTGTTTGGGGTTTGTACCCATCAACTTATTCGAGGGTTTGTACTCCGGCACCAAGGGTGGTAAGGTGCGTGATCCACCAACCTAATAACGGGGTTTATACCTCAATCTCCAAGGGTGGTAGGATGTGACAATCCACCAATAGTTAATGGTCTCTTCTTACACATATGTTATATACTATGTAAGCATGTTTTACTTAAGTATTAATCATACATGTCATATTGCTACTATGTTATCCATTGTTTGTCTTTATGCATTTTGGATTAAGATGTCTTTATATTATTATATTGTATCCTATACACTTAGTACATTCAAACTTACTAACGCATACTCTATGCCTACATGATGTCACCTTGTAGGAACCAGTGCATCGCTTGATCATCATCATCCTCCACGTGGCTAGTATGACTTCTATCAAGCTTGTTGGTGAGTCCTCTATTCCGACGATGTTACTTATGATCTCTTATTATGTACCAAGACTTTCTCTCTTTGACTTATGCATTAACTATGAGGGTGAGCCTGGTTGCATTATCTTGGCCCCCACTCTTATCTATGTAGTAGAGGTATTATTGGACATGTTGTGTATCTATACTATGAGCTTTGACTCTATCGAATTTTGTTGTTCATGATATAAAAATGTTTTGTAGCCCAGGATGTCCTAATTTACTATTTCTTAATATATTCTATTACTTCAACGACCAAGGATGTGTAATGATATGCTACGAGGCTTATTTGGGGTTCCTTCGTGTTCCCCATTCGCCAGTCACATCTAGGTCCTAGGCTTGGGTTGTGACATTATAGAGACTTGTTCCTATAGTGTCTTGGCCCCCGCCCCATTCTATGTAGAGGTGTTGTTGGATATTATATCATGGTTTGTCTATGATTTTATAGCTTGACTATTCTTATACTATTATTATCATTATGATACCCCAGACATAGGGCCTAGACGTGACCAGCGAATGGGAAACATAAAGGAACCCCAAACAAGCCTCATAGCATATCATTACACATCCTTGGTAGCGAAAGTAATTAAAATGACAATAAGAGATAAGCATAAGCAAGGGATTTAGGGGTAAGGTAAACTTTCATATCATATCATCAAGAAACAAGATAGTCAAGGCTCATAGCATAGATACATAATATGTCCAACAACACCTCTACTACATAGATAAAAGCAGGGAACACGAAAAATAGTTGGGCTCACCCTCATGGTCAATACATAAATAAAAGAAATATAGCTTTGGTACATAGAAAGAGATCATGAGCAACATCCCTGGAATGGAGGACTCACCAACAAGCTTGAGAGACAATCATACAAGCCACGTGGAGAAGGAAAATGATCAAGCGGTGGACCAGTTCCTCATGGTGACATCATGTAGGCATAGAGTATGTGTTAGTACATTTGAACATACTAAGTATGTGGGATGCAAAATGCATAATCATAAGCAATAAACAACATACTAACAATATGACATGTATGAATAATGTTCGAAGTAAAACCATGCTTACAATCTAAATCAACTTGTATAGTTCATAATACATAGTGTGGTAAGAAACCTCAACCGACATAAAATAAGACCAAGTGAGCTACAACTTGGAATCCCGATGTAAACCCCACATCGGAGGGAAGGGGGAAGTTACTTGCCAAGGTGAACCTCCTAATGTCTAAATGGATCCACTAAGCCTTATATGAACTAGGTACTCGCCTCTAGTTCTTGGACTCGGGTACTCGCCTCAAGACCGGACTCGGATACTCGCCTCAAGCCCTCATATTTAGGGTACTCGCCTCTTAGAGATTTGGGGACTCGCTTGTAATTCACCTAGGGTGGCACGTAGTTCTAAGACTTAGGGACTCGCCTCTAGTCCACTCGGTGCTAAATCTAATCCCATAGAATATATAAGATAATCATACTTTAATCACTTGTAATAAACATAGAGACATGGCATGAGTAGCTCTCAGCATCATTTACCTCAAATGGTGAGCCTAACTTCAATCATAATAATGGGTCATCATCAATATTACCCTTTCATTAACACCAACATCAAAGGCTCATAAGAGGTATAATCTTAAGAAAGGGGCTAAATCCGGCCCTACAACATCCTCAACATTTTCATGATCTAAACACATTTTTAGAAAACACATAATCATCACAGAGTCACTTGAATCATAATTCAACCAATGGACCATCAAAACCTAAAGAATCCTTAAAAAGGTATTTTTGCCAAACACTTGAAGGGTGTGTAATACTAAAGTAAAACCATGCAATTCAAGAGTGTTATCATGCTAGAATATCCAATGCAAAATCGTCATTAGATACTTGGTAACACCTTCAAGCAATGTACATCAAAACCCTTCATCAAATGTTAAGATAGATCAAAGATTCATAGCCCAAAATATAGTAAATAAGTCACAATTTCATAAACTCCAACATAGTGTGTAGTGAATTTCATAATAAGAAAGACCTATAAGTAAATCCACTTTAAATCATGCAATATTTTAGAAAAGGAACCCATGCAAGAAACCCACATACCTTAGCTTTGGAGATGAACTTAATGAAGATTGGACATGGAGACTTGAAGCTTGGTTAAATTCCTTAAGATCTGGAGAGGGTTTTGACACTTGAAATTTGAGATAAATATAAGCCTAAGTGTTTGAGTGAGTATTAGAGAATGTCTTGTATGATATGAAGGCAAAATATGGCTAATTATAGGTACTTTCATGTATGGAAAGACTAAGGCCCAAGACCCAAAGGCCTTGGACCGACAACAAAAACTGGACAAAAATAACACAGAGGCGTGTTGCGCCAAGAATGCGCACTACACACTAGAATTTGACACTTTAAAATTTTGAATTTTGCTACGGTTGCTATAAAATTTGGGTTAGATCCATTTCCCACTCAATTTTACCCCCTGAACAAGAATATGAAGTAAGATTTTTGAAATAACACATGGATTTTTTAGATATATAGAAATTACGATTTCGAGCACTTCTGAGGCACATTTTTGAGCACGTTTTGGGATTATTACAATATCTACCCTTTGGGAATATTCGTCCCCGAATGTCAAAGAAACATACAAGAGAAGAGTAATCGTAAAGAGACCAGCACCAATGAGAATGCAACAACACACTTAAAAGACCATTTTAAAAATCTCAACATAAGTGTAAAATCACCATGAACCTTTTCAATGTAAACATGAATACATGCAAATGACTTAGGGGCTAGAACATGAGACATGAAATCACAAAAAAGGGTTTGACATGATACCATATGCTTGAATAGAATGAAACAAGTATGGATATCACTTTTTCATGCCTGTTTCGGCTCCTCGGAGGGCACTATCGGCTTGGCAATTTTTCAAATGGGCCTTGACGAACACTACGTCCTCATCAATCAACTTCTTCATCCCTTCCATCCATTACCTCCATCGGGACCTTCTCCTAAGCCAACTTATCCCCTACAACACCCACAACTTCTAAGAGTTTTATGACACTAGAATTACCAACACATCCCCTCAACCCAAAAGCATGAAAATTGAACAAACTATAACCATATCCCTAGGTAATTCCAATCCTTAAGTATCCCGACCAACCCTTCTCTACATCCTACAGGGGCTCACAATCCTAAACTTAATTTTCAACCTTAAACCCACCTAGTCCACTGGGTACCATAAACCACCATCTCCCCCTTGGGAGACAACCTCCACTCTACCATCGCTTCACCCAAAACTTCCAACCCTTTTAAGATGGAATCAAGCTCTTGCTTAATCTAGACCTATCCAACCAAAGAAGATTTAGAACCATAAAGAATACTACACCACCATGCTCAACTTCTTCCAACTTAATCCCCCAACCTAGCCAAATGATGGACCCCTCATGTCACCTCTTACCACCATCATCAACACACGCTAGGCTACTTAGAGCACCGACCAAAACATTAGCCTTACCAAGAAAATGATGCACACTCATGTCATGATCATTTTCCAACCACCTTGTTGTTATCCTTGGTTCACACTTATCATATTTAGCAAACAACCTCTCATCCCAAAGACTTACAACACTACCACCAAGTGACTCACAAGCTCTAAATAAATCAATGCTTCACCACTAGAGGCCACCTTCAACAAGCCAAGGTGGGGTTTTAAGACCCTATTCAAGAAATCCATAAACATATCTGGTGTATAAGTTAACTAAACAACTCCAACAATACTCAAATGTTAACTCCTAGTCTGGAAAGACTCTTAGGAATATCACCTACCCGTATCCTCACTTACCGACAAAACCCGAAATAAAAATCAAGCTTAGAGAAATGACTAACTCATTGTAATTGACCATATAAATTTACCATCCTTAACCATCATGTTACAACCTTACGGTTTTACACTCATTGGAAACACGATATGCAAGTAGCCAAACAACGTCAAAACCTCCAATCCAACAACCTAAGTCCAATCAAGATCACAAGACAAGACCCTACGCAATAAGAACGTAGGGCAACCCTTAGAGATCAATTGGACCTTAAGACAAAAATGGACCTACCTTCTTTGCTACCACTTGACAACCTCCCACTCAAAGACGAGTTCATTGGGAGTCAGATTCTAACTCTATGGGTTCTACTCTCTATGGGGATGTAATATGAATGCAAGTAATCTACCCCAAGCATGATATCAATTATACTGCATCAACTCTAACAAGTCACAAGGCAAGATGAACACGGAACAATAACTATGAACATTCTTAGCAATAATACACTCAACAAGAGGTAGGCACCAAAGGTTCACATAACAACTCAAGGCACACAAGAGGCTTATAGGCAAGAAAAATGGAATAATGTAAGGTATAGAGGAACCCGGATCCATCAAAATCAAAACCCTCAACTTACCCGTGAAACACCAAGCCAAGTTTAGTGACCCTTAGAGGGGTATGGTTGAGAACATCGACGATCATGCTTATGATCTTTAGGGACCCATAGATAATGCCTCATCTTATGATCCATTCCACCATATCCAAAACACGCATGTGAACCAGCTAAGTAATCTCTCGGGTGGTACCTTTCACACTTGTTTCATGTAAGAGAAGCTCTCCCACCAACACCTTCACCTTGATATTTGGGGTTGGCCACCCTATCCTTGGCAATCCTCCTATTTGGAGCATCACTGTACTCTTGACCTCGAAAGCTACTATCAAATGGATCCCTCTTAGACCCCTCACTTCTACTCTTTCTAAGCTTCTCCCCCTCAAGTTGTTCGGCATAAATCATGAGGCGGGATAAATCCATAACACTAATCAACATAGCGGACTGATACTCCTCACTCACCAAGTTAGATACTCCCATAATGAATTTACTCATCTTAGACCTTGGATCGGCCACCAATTAAAGTGTATATTTTTGAAAGTTGATTGAACTTGAAGGCATACTCCCTCACACTCGAAGATGTTTCAAGTTCATAAACTCTACCAATTTAGCTTCCCTAAGCTCAAGAGGGAAGAACCAATAAAGCTGCCTTGAACTCCTCCCATAGAACCATATTGTCAACCCTTTCTCTTCCTTCTATTGACTAAACCTTATTTGTACTACCCTTTTGAGTTTGTAAGCCGCCAACTCTGCTTTTTTCTCCAATCTAACTCCTATAATAGCCAATACCTTATAGACCTCATCGATGAACTCTTGAGGGTCCTCATCTACCTTAGACCCATAGAATTTTGGTGGATTCATCCTTATAAAGTATCTCACTTGAGATGCTGGAGTAGAAGAATGAGGGGCTTGGGCCCCTTGGTTGGCTTGATTAGCCACAACTTGAGCTAACATAGTAAGTGCATCCTGGAATTTTCCATGAGTTGGTTGTTCTTTAGGAGAGCGGGCTCTTCTTTATCTTATATTAGGCATGATCTAGCATAGCAAAGAACAATCTTTAGTGGGGGAAAACGTACTTAAACTTTATAGCACGACTTAGAACATGAAGAAGGGAAACATTTCCTAAAACATCTCATAGCCTCTTATTCATAGTTGTGGTGCACAACACAACTATGAATAAGACTCTAATCAACATAGTGTGTTGGACTCTGAGGATCTAATAACCTAGTACTCTGATATCATCTTTTTCACGCTCTAAACTTAGGGCCTAGACATGGCCAGCGAATGGGGAATTTGAAGGAACCCCAAACAAGCTCATAACATATTATTGCACATCCTTGGTCGCGGAAGCAATTAAAATGACAATTATAGATAAGAATAAGCAATGGATTTAAGGCTAAAGGTAAACTTCCATATCATATCATTAAGAAACAAGAGAGTCAAGGCTCATAGCATAGATACATAACATGTCCAACAACACCTCTACTACATAGATAAGAGCGGAGGCCACGAAAAATAATCGGGCTCACCTTCATGGTCAATACATAAATAAAAGAAAGATAGCTTTAGTACATAGCAAGAGATCATAAGCAACGTCCCCAGAATGGAGGATTCACTAATAAGCTTGAGAGACAATCGTACTGGCCACGTGGAAGAGGAGAATAATCAAGCGGTGCACTGGTTCCTACATGGTGACATCATGTAGGCATAAAGTATGTGTTAGTACATTTGAAAGTACTAAGTATGTGGGATTCAATGCAATAAGAGATAGGCATCATAACCAAAATGCATATCATAAGCAATGAATAACATACTAATAATATGACATATATGAATAATGTTTGAAGTAAAACCATGCTTACAATCCAAAACAACTTGTACAGTTCATAATACATAGTGTGGGAATAAACCTCAACCGACATAAATTAAGACCAAGTGAGCAATAACTCAAAATCTCGATGTTAACCCCGCAACAAAGGAAAGGGGGAAGTTACTTACCAAGGTAAACCTCCTAATGCCTAACTAGATCCACTAAGCCTTATGTGAACTGGGTACTCGCCTCTAGTTCTTGGACTCGGGTACTCGTCTCAAGCCCTCACATTTAGGTACTTGCCTCTTAGAGATTTGGGGACTTGCCTGCAATCCCTTCATCTAGGGTGGCATGTAGTTCTAGGACTTAGGGACTCGCCTCTAGTCCACTCTGTGCTAAGTCTAATCCCAAGAAATATATAAGATAATTATACTTTAATAACTTATGATAAACATAGATACATGGCACGAGTAGCTCTCAACATCATTGACCTCAAATGGTGAGCCTACTTCAATCATAAGAATGGGTTATCTTCAACATTATCCTTTCATTAACACCAACATCAAAGGCCTACAAGAGGTATAATCTTAAGAAAGGGGCTTAATCTGGCCCTAAAATATCATTAACATTTTTATGATTTAAAAACATATTTATAAAACTCATAATCATCATAGAGTCACTTGAATCATAACTCAACCAATAGATCATCAAAACTTAAAATCATTAAAAAGGCATTTTATCGAACACTTGGCGATGTGTAATGCTAGTGTAAAACTATGCAATTCAAGAGTGTTATTATGCTAGAAAATCTAATGTAAAATCATCAATAGATACTTGGTAACACCCTTAAGCAATGTACATCAAAACCCTTCATCAAATCTTAAGATAGATTAAAGATTCATAGCCCAAAACATAGTAAATCAATCACAATTTTATAAACCCCAACATAGTGTGCAGTGAATTTCATAATAAGTAGACCCTGAGTAAATCCACATACCTTAGCTTTGGAGATGAACTTAATGAAGATTGGAGATGGAGACTTGAAGCTTGGTTGAATTGCTTAAGATTTGGAGAAATTTTGGCGCTTGAAATTTGAGATAAATATAAGCCTAAGTGTTTGAGTGAGTACTGAAGAATGTCTTGTATGATATGAAGGCAAAATATGGCAAAGTATAGGTATTTTCACGTGCGGGAAGGCTTAGGCCCAAAACCTAAAGGCCTTGGATCGGACAACAAAAACTGGACGAAAATAACACAGAGACATGTCGCACCAAGAACGCACTCTACATACTGGAATTTGACAATTTAAAATTTTGAATTTTTCTATGCTTTGTCTAAAATTCGAGTTAGACCCATCTCCCACTTAATTTTGCCCCCGAATAAGAATATGAAGTCGAATTTTTGAAATAACGCACAGGTTTTTAGATATATGGAAATTACGATTTCGAGCACTTCTGAAGCACATTTTCAGGCACTTTTTGGGATTATTAATGGTTTCAGTTAGCCCCTTTTCCCTTTTCATTTATTTGATGCTTGTGTTTGTCTAATTTGCTTCCACAACCAAAGACGTGTATACGATAGGCTAAGAGGCTTGTTTGGGTTGTCTTCGTTATTTCCATTCTCCATGTTATGTCTAGGCTCTAAGCTTGGATCGTGACATTGGTGATGGAGTTGCTTCTTTCAATTTTCCTTCTTCCTCCATTAGTAGCTGATTTTTCCCCAATCTATTGGAGTTCTGCAAATCTAGCCAGTCTTCACTTCCCTTTCCCTCATCTTTCCCCTTGTTGCAGGTGTTCCCCAAACACTTTCCGATCTTTGGACTGAGATACTAGAAGAGCTAATTTCAATTCCTTGTTATATTTCCTCCTCATTCTATTGTTGTAGAGCTTTTCGAGGTCTTCCCCTCCCCATTTTCACCATAGTGATTGATACGCCTGGTATGTATAGCATAGCAATTTATTGTATGTAACTACAATGTTCATTTGTGCTTGATTAGCACATCTACGTGTCTACAGGATCTTATTTATTACAAAAATTCTACTTTGCTAAAATATGTGTCTGATTTGATTATTAAATAACTCTGTATGGCATTTAACAACGCATTGTGCTCTAAAATTGTGGTGCATCAACATTGTGGGTATTGCAGGAACTGGTTAACCGCATCGATTTGGCTGAAGATGGCATCCACGCTTTTCTTTTGGTTCTTTCCGTGAGAAGTCGTGTTTCAAGAGAACAACAAGCAGCCATCCAGAGATTTGGACATTTCTTGGGTAACGATATTAGTGACGACATGATTGTGGTATTCACTGGTGGAGATGATCTGGAAATTCATGATATGACTTTGGATGCATACTTAGGCGCCAACTACCCTGAGCCATTGAAGGTAAGATTAATTACATGTAGAGATCTTATTAATGTATATTCTTCTGTTCGATTATTTTCTTTATGACTGTGAAGATTGTTACACAAATAAATTATTTGGATTGGCGTTACAGCAAACTCTTGCTACGTGCCAAAATAGACTAGTACATTTTGATAACAGGACTAAAGATCCAATTAAGAAAGCTGAGCAGTTGAAAGACCTTGTTTTCCAAGTTAATTTGGTTGGGGAAAAGAATGGTCGTAAACCATACACATACAATTTGTTCAAGGAATTGAAGGTTTGAACTTAATTACCATTTACTAATTGTTTGGAATTCTGTTCAAGCCTTTGTTCTCATTTTCAGGAAGGAACAATGAATTATTGTAATCAGAAGGCAAGGGCTGATTCCGCGGAAGACATAAAAGAATTAAAGGACCACATGAGGAGCAAATTAGACGAATAACTGAAGTGGTAGATTGTTCTTGCTAATAATGTCTTTTGCTTAATTACTAGAAAAAAATTCAATGTATAAATCCTATTATTGTTTATGAACCAATGACAACAAAAACTTTGTCATAAACTTCAATGATGCTCCATGTCATTTATGTATTTGACAGGTAAAATGTAAGCTGAAGGACACCAGACAAAGCAATTAAAGAAGGAGCATGTTGCTAGGCTTGTGGCTGAACAAAAGGTGGAAAACGCTCAGACGAAATCAAAGCTGAAATATCTCCTTGAGAGGTCTCCAAGGGAGACTAAGGAGGTCCGAGATAGGATGCTCCAAAACTATAATGTTTTGGAAGTATGCGTAAAATTTGGAAGTACTTTAGCTAAATTTGTTTTGAGGTTATGTTTGCACTCCCTTTGATTTTCACTCTTTCCATGGTATGAAATTGAAAATATATAGTTGGATGTAGTGGCAAAGCTGAGAATATCAGTAAGGGTGTTTAAAACTTTAGTATATATCTCTAAAAAGTTGTTCTTGATATTTTATATACGGTTATTTTTTATATTCACAATATAATTTTTCGACAAGGAGTATTTAAGTGACCACTGTTGGGTCAAAGAGGCTACTCCCCTGCCTGGATGTGCCTTTTCATTTGATGAGTTGTTGGATTATAGGAGTATTGATTATCGCAGAACCAATGTCTACTGGTGTCCTCAGTAATAAATATAATGGCATGTTGAAAGTTTATATTGATTATCACAGAACCAATGTCTCTTTAACTGCAGAAATTTTTCTTAAATAGCAGCAAAAAATCCAAGGTAAAAGTCATTTCTCCATTTACAAAGAACGCATTTTTCTTGTCACCATGCCTAACACAAACTAACAGTGACAACTTCTATTTTCCTGTTGGTTGATTTTGTGTCTTTTTCTCCAGCATCATTGATCTTTTTTGTTTATTCTTAGTATTAAGTTAATATATATATATAGTTAGTTAGTTAGTTAGTTTAGTTAGTGTAAGACATTTTTGCACTTTTTATCAGTTTTACTTTTACATGTTACAGCAGAGAACTCGAATAAATTTCACATTCAAAGGAGGTGTACGTATATCCTTTTTTTGACTGGCTTGATAGTATATTGGTGACTACAGTGTTGTGCGTTTCAACGGTGAGATCCGACCCTTCATTGCCTTTTAACTTTGTGGCTAGGCGACCTTCAAAAGGCAACTCCATAGCGCCAATCGCAACAAAGACATCGCCTTTTGTATTTTCTTAAAAATAGTGACTAATTTAGGGTGTTTTAAAATTAAAAGATAATTTTAGGATTTTCTTTCCAAATTTGCACAGTTGTACTCTTAGACTTAGACTACGGCTCCAAACAAATGACCTGACTAGACTTCTCCAGCATCCAAAGTCCAACCAATATGCATTTCTTCTTTTCTTCTTAAGATTTCATCTTCGTGCGTTTCGTTTTTCTCCTTCTTCGCCGGACTTTAGGGTTATTTCTAGCTTTGTCTTTTTTCCTCACTATCGACTTTGTGTTGGGCTTTTTCTCATTCAAGTTCTAGACTTTTGGTATCTACTATCTATTTTCAGCTTTTGAATTGAAATATTTGTTAACTTGTTATTGAGATTTTGATTATTTATAATATGCAATTAAGTATTTTAATTTTTTCGTATTAATTGGTACCGTACTTCAAAAAGGCAAGCGGCTCGCCGTTTGCATTGCCAACAATGAAGCTCGGACAGCGTTTCTAACCGAAGATGGTAAGAGTTTGACAGGCAATAGCATTCTTGGAACAAAGCTATTTAGGTCAGTGTCTCAATCTGCTTGGAGTTACAGTTACTTGTGATGTCCAAAGAGTTCAATTGCCAAATCACCAAATACTGGATGCATGTGATCGACACACTTGCTACATATACCAAATCTTTTTATGCAACTACAATGTCTTTGATTATTACAAAAGTTTGCTATTTCTTCGTGACATTTGATATTATTTGATTACTATTAAAGAATTCTGCACGACATAGGGCTATGTGGTGTAGGCAGCATTGTGTGTTGCATCAAGTTTGCAACAAAAAAGAAAAATAGGTATAGTACGTAAATATATTTTTTAACTTGACCTTAGCTGATATTTATGACCTCCATTTTTTGGTTTGTCCATACAAGTAAACACTCAAATTTGTGTTAAGTCGCACAAGGAAATGCATTTGTTGTACTTGACGTAATACATGTACAATGTAGCGTAGAATGCAAATTGCTAAGTAGGATGTGTGTTTACTTGTTCATATTTATACAAATTTAAATGTTTACTTGTGCACATCTAAAATTCTAGAAATAGCTAGGTGCCAGGTGAGGCCATGTTAAAAGAGACAGTTATGTATTATGACAAAAGAATACATTAAGAAATAGGAAAGTGAAAAATACAGAGGAAATTCTCCTTGCTTAGATTTGAATTTTCTGTAGAGAAAATTCTACTTGCTTAGAATGAATTTCTAAAGCTTATTAATACAATTTATTCTTGCCGAATTTATAACATTATATGAACTCAAGAGGTGATCTAAAATAAAAGTACTACATTATTATCAATAAAAGTTAGGTCTTCATAAATTTTACCTAGTAGTAGAGGCCATTTGCATGTTCCCAATACTAGTATGTATATTAATACTTAATGCTTAGATCTCATTAATTTTTAATTGTTATAAATAAACGTATGCTGTCACGACCCAACCCCGGGGCCGTGAATGGTGCCGATAGGGCATCGCGACAACCGCTTATACTGAATCTTTACTTACGACAGCTAAGGAATTTCACAAAAATTTTGACAGAGTTTCCT
>JAOTQJ010184885.1:0-22472 GCA_025642045.1 Solanum sejunctum | reverse complement strand
ATTAAGGACGTTTGGGGTTTAAATTACGTTGCGGGTCCTAACAATACTAATAGCACCTTGTTTCAAGTTTATAAACTCCACCAAATTAGCTTTCCTATGCTCAAGAAGGAAAAACCGATTAAGGAAAGCCAATTTAAACTCCTCCCAAAGAACCACATTACCAATTCCATTCTCACGCTTCCGTTGATCATACCATATTTAGGCTACTCCTTTGAGTTGGTACGCCGCCAACTCCACCTTTTCATTTGGCCCAACACCCATGATCTTCAAAATTTTGTAGACCACAGCAATGACCTCTTACGGATCTCATCAACCTTTAACTCATACAAAACCGGAGGATTCATCCTCATGAAGTCCCGTACCTTAGCTCCCAGGGTAGTAGAATGAGGGGCTTGGGCCCCTTGATTAACTTGGTTGGCCACCACTTGGGCAAGCATAGTGAGAGCATCCCGGAGCTAACGATTGATTGGTGGCTGCTTGGGAGCTTGGGCCTATCTACCTTTAGTGTTTAGCATGATCTAGCACAACAAAGAACAATCATTAGGGAGGGAAAACTTACCACAACTCTATAGCATGACTTAGAACATGAAGAAGGGAAACATTTCCTAAAATATCTCACAGCCTCCTATTCATAGTCATGGCACATTTCACAACCATGAATAGGACTCTAATTGACGTGATGTGTTGGACTCCGAGGATCTATCAACCTATTATTCTGATACCAAGTTTTTCATGACCCAAGCCTAGGGCCTAGACATGACACGGTGCAAGGGGAACCCAAACAAGACTGTTAGAACATCATTACATATCCTTTATCGCGAAAGCAATATAAATAACCTAAAAGAGTAAGAATAGTGGGCAATGGGACTAAGGGAAAAACTTGCACAATATCATAATCAAGAGAGAAGAGAAAACCTCATATCATAGACATCAAGAACAATAGAGTCAAGGTTCTTAACATAGATACATAACATGTCCAACAAATACCTCTAATACATAGATAAGAGCAGGGGCTAAGACAAAGCAATTGTGCTCACCCTTATAGTCAAAATAGAAAATAAAGAAGATTGTCTAAATACATAATAAGAGCAAAATAGACCAAGGTCCCTGAAGTAGAGGACTCACCACAAGCTTGAGTAGTATCGATCTAGCCACGATGAGGATGATGATTAACTTGGGCTCTGATTCCTACATGGTGATATCATGTAGGCAAGAGTATGCGTTATTATGTTTGAATGTAATAAGTATGTAGGATGCAATCAATAAGAGATTGACATCACAATCAAAATGCATAGCAACAGACAATAGATAACATATAACAATATGAAATGTATGCTCAATGCTAAAGTAAAACATGCTTAATAACTCATGCTCATATAAGATATCAATATGTGTAGAATGAACCAAGATAGATTTCTAAAGTACAAACCCCTTAGTAGGTTAGTGATGATGCTGCCCCATCACTTAGGTGGTGAAGTACTCGCCCTTCACTCGGTTGGTGATGTTGCTGCCCCATCACCTAGGTGGTGAATTATGAACCCTTCACTCAATTGATAATTACAAATTCCCAACTCAGTTAGTGATGACACCGCTCTATATGCAACGACCCCAAAAAGTGCTCGAAAAATGTGCCTCAAAATGCCTAAAATATTAAATTCCACATATCTCAAAATCTATTTGTTATTTTGAAAATTCAACTTCATATTCTTGTTCAGAGGGTCAAAATTAGGGGGGAAGGGGTCTAACTCCGATTTTAGAGCAATCAAATCACCATTTAAAATTTCTAAAATTTTAAATTCTACTAATGATTTGTGACAGTACCGTGACGTGCAGCTGTTATGGATCATTACCAGTGACATGTGTATAGGTCCCATCATGGACATGTGTATTTCATTGCCAGTGATTTCTATCTCAGTCCAAGGCTTTTGGATCTTTGGCGTAAGTGTTCCCAAATATGTTTTTACCTATACCTAGCAAAATTTAACCCTTATATCATCTTAAACATTTTCCAGTACTCCCAAAACACTTAGTCATATTTTCAGTCTCAAAACTCAATCCCCAAACCCTCTTTCTAATCTAAGATTTCCTTCAAGTTTCTTCTTCCACTTCAAGTCGCCATCTCCAGTCTTCACCAAGTTCATCTCTAAGATAAGGTATCAAGGTTTGAGCTATTGGGTTCTTCCACCCATGGTGCCCTAATCTCGTTTTTACTCAATTTGCATGATTTCAAGTTGATTTTACATATGGGTCTTGTATATTAAGAAATTTACTGTGCAATGATCTGAGTTCATGAAAGTATGGTTGTTTTAGCATGTTTGGGCTCTAAATCTTAGATCTAATGTTAGATTTTATGAGGGGTTTTGATGTGAATGTCTTGGGGTGTTGTAAGGTATTGATTGATGGTGTTAAAACAAATTTTCTTGCATGATTTCATCTCTAAATTGCATGGTCTTTTACCCCTATTACAGACCCCCCAAGTGTTTGATAAAATGTCCAGCTAGGGTTTCTTGAGAATTGAAGTCCAAAGCATGAGATATGATATGATTAACTATATGATGATGAAATGAGCTTATGTATATGATAAATTCAGGACTCACCAAAGATTATCTCCGAAGCAGCAAACTAGCCACGTGGAGAATGATCACAAGGTATTTCGGTCCCTACATGGTAGTATCATATAGGCATAGAGTTTGTGTTAGTATGCTTCAATGTACTAAGTATGCTGAATACAATGCAACAAGACAAAAGCCAATATAGTCAAAATGCATAATCATAAGCAATAGATATATAATCTAAATACGTCATGCATGATAAATGCTCATAGCAAAACATCCTTGTAAATCATTCATCTAGCACAATATATATAGCATACATATGTGGGAAGTGACCCCAATTGACATAGACAAAGTAGCTATAACTTGGACTCCGAGGCCTGACATCCCCTCGGTTCAAGTGACCAGGCATGACACCCCCCGGTGGAGTGTGGTCTACTTGCCAAGGCAAACCAAACATGATAATATGAAATAGATGGATCCACTAGTATAATAAAGGTGATAACATAGTTTAGAGACTAAAGACATTATGTAAGGACCCCTTGAGTTGATCCCCCATCTTAAGCCTTAATTGGTGCTAAGTCATATCCCACGGAGTACTTAAAATAATCATAACTTTTATAACTTGTAAGAAACATGATAACATGACATGAGTAGCTCTTGAAACATGCTTGACCTCTATTAGTGATCATTACTTGAAACATGAGAGTAGATCATAATCATACATGAACCCTTGCTTAAACATGAATGGATCATAAAAGGTAAAATCCTTAAAATAGGCTTAACTTGTAACTGGTAAAATCATAGATAATTTCATGCATTCAATTCATACTTGAAAGCCCTTACTCATCATATAGTCACTTGATTTGTAAATCATGAAATCGATCATCAATAATTTGAGAATTCTTGACTTAACATTTTATCAAACACATGTTGGGTCAATGATACTTGTTCAAAACCATGCAATTCAAGAGTGAAATTGGATGAATAAACTTACTGCAAATCAATCCACCAACATGTAGTAAAACGCTCAAGTAGGATACCTTGAAATCCATCATCAAAACTACTAATAGATTATAATTTCATTGCTAAAAACATGTTTAGTCTCAATAGAAAAAAATTAATTCATGGTATAAGCTTGAAATAGATAGTTATGCATAATCAATCAATATTTTGTAAAACCCCAACATAGTTTACTTTCATAATCCATAATAAGAGATGCCCATAGAATATACAACTTAAAACATGTAATTTTCTTAAAAAGGAAGATTTGACTCCATGGGTGAAAGGACTCAATGGATTAAACCATCATTCCTTAAACCTTTGAATTCATTGAAGTGAACTTGAAGTGGTTTTAGAGATTGAAATGAATCATTAAGTTCCAAAATTGTGCTGGAGATCCTTAGATTTGAATGAGAGAATTGATAGAGTCTTACAGAGGTTTCAGAGAGGGTTTTGTGAGTTATAGAGTTAAATAAGGGCTAAGTGTTAGTGATTTCACGTTTAAGTAGGCATGGGGCTTTGACCCCAATGCCCTTGGCTAAAACTGAAAAAGTAAGGAAAATATTGCATTGGTTTATGCCCCTGGCATGATGCAGACAAGATGCATAGTACAAGATACACTACTCATCGCCCCTAGTGCATCGCGGCCAGGGCACTGACAACCACTGAAAATAAAAAATTAACAAAAATTATTTTTCACTACAGGTACTCTAAAATCCAGGTTATACCTATTTTCCAGCCAAATTTGTCTCCTGATCGAGAATATGAAGTAAGATTTTTGATATCACGCATTAATTTTATTATATATGGAACATACGATTATGGGCATTTCAAAGCATATTTTTGGGGCATTTTAATTTTTCCCCCTTGAGAACATTCATCCCTAAATGTCAAAGAAATGTGTATAAGAGAACTAATCATGGAGATTTCATCCCGGTATAAATGCAACAAATGCATTTAAATATCATTTTCAAAGAGTCTCAATATAAGTGTCAAAATCACCATAAAGTTATTACTATAAACATGAATGCAATGAAAATGACATAAGGGCTAAAACTTAAGACTTGAAATCATATAGAAGACTTAAATTAGTACTTTCGGCATGAGTAGAGTGGAAGAGATATGGGTATCGCCTATTCATGTCCACCTCGGCTTCCTATGTGTACAAGCATTTTTAACTTGTTGGTTCCTCCAAAAGACCTTAACAGAAGCTACATCTTTGTTTCTTAACCTCTTTAATTTCCTATCCGAAATGTCCATCGGGACCTCCTCATAGGCCAAATTATCTCCTATAACACCCACAACATCTAAGGGCAATATAGCACTTGGGTCACCCACACACTTTCTCAATATAGATACATGAAAGACTAGATAAACCATATTAATATCTATAGGCAACTCCAACTCATAAAAAACCTTACCCACTCTCCTTAAAACTTTGTAGACCAACAAACCTTGAGATTAATTCCCTTTCTTGCCAAACTAGACCACACCCTTCATGGGTGAGACTTTCAAGTAAAACCAATTACTAACCTTAAACTCAAGATCTCTTCTTCTCACATCAGAGTAGGAATTTTGTCTACTGTAAGCTGTTTTCAATCCCTCCATTATCAACCTCACCTTCTCCAAGGCTTCCATGACCAAATGCAAATCTAGCAAAGCCATTTCCCCACTTTAAACGACCCATCCAGAGATCTACAACTTCTATCATATAAAGCTTCAAAGGGAACGATACCAATGTTTGAGTGGTAGATTTTGTTGTAAGAAAACTCAATGAGTGGAGGATGTTTATCCCGACTACCCTTGAACACTCTACTTAGAGCATCGACCACAACATTAGTTTTTCCTAAATGATAATATACTCATATCACAATCTTTAAGTAGCTCTAACCACTTTCTTTGTCTCAAGTTAAGATCTTTTTGGGTGAATACATATTGGAGACTCTTATGGTCTGTAAACACATCAACATGAACCCCATACAAGTAGTGACGCTAAATTTTCAAAGCAAATACCATGACCGCCAGTTCAAGATTATGGGTAGGATAATTCTTCTCATGAACATCAAGTTGCCTAGAGGCATATGCTATCATCTTATCAGTTTGCATCAAAACACACCCCAATCCATTTATTGAGGCATCACAATATATAAGAAATCCTACCAACCCTTCTGGTAGAGCCAAGATAGGAGCGAAGACAAGCTTATATATCATGGTTTGGAAACTCTTTTCACATTCATTGGTCCACATGAATTTCACCTTCTTTAATGTTAACTTAGTCATAGGGAAGCAATAAAAGAGAAACCATTTACAAACCTCTAGTAGTAACCCACTAAACCAAAGAAACTCCTAATATCCGAAGTAGTCAAGGGTCTAGGCCAATTTCTTATCACTTCCATCTTCATAGGATCCATCTTAATTGTCATGACCTACGCCTAGGGCCTGGACGTGACAAAACGAATGGGGAACCCAAAAGGACCCCAATCAAGCCTCTTTACTTTTCATAACACATCCTTGGTCGCGAAAGCATAGAAAAGAGATATATATTAAACAAGGAGAATGAGGCTAAGGGTAAAACTTGCCTAAATAACAATATTACCAAAACAAGGAGTCACAACTCATATCGTAAATATACACTTGTCCAACATACACCTATAAGTACATAGATAGAGCGGGGTCAAGACAGAGCTACTGGGCTCACCCTGATAGTCAATAGAACATAAGCTAGTGTCTTAATATATATATAATAGCAACATAAACTAAAGTCCCCAAAATAAAGCACTCACCGACAAGCTTGGAATAGCACTGCCTAGCCATGTGGAGGAGGGGGATCAACTCAGGCACTGATTCCTACATGGTGATATAATGTAGGCAAGAGTATGTGTTAGTACGTTTGAATGTACTAAGTTTGTGGGATGCAATGCAACAATAGATAGGTATCATAATCTAAAATGCATAACGATAGGCAATAGGCATATTGTAGCAATATGACATGCATGTTCAATGCATAAGTAAAACAATCTTAAGCAAATCATGCTCATATAAGATATCATATCTAAAGAAGAGACCAAGCTAGCTTTCCAACCTTTGTTGGTTGATGATAGTCACACCCCAATCATCCTAGGTAGTGAGGTATAAAACCCTCACATGGTTGATGTAAGTCACCCCCCAATTATCCTAGGTGGTGAAGTAAAAACCCCTCGCTTGGTTGGTGAGAACAAACTCCCAACTCGATTGATGATGGTCACACCCTAATCATCCTAGGTGGTGAAGTACTAACCCCACACATGGTTAATATTGGTCACACCCCAATCATCATAGGTGGTGAGGTATAGACCCCTCACATGGTTGATGTTGGTCACATCCCAATCATCCTAGGTGGTGAGGTATAAACCCCTCACATGGTTACTCGGGCTCTTATCCCCCCGGATTGGGCATGGTCTAAAGAAACACTTTATATAGGATTCATCATAATCTCTAATGCAATACCTCATGTAGAAATAATCATGCATATAAGCTTATTTCACCATCATAACATCATTCATATCACATCTCATGCTTTGGACCTTCAATTTCTCAAGAAACCATAACCGGACATTTTATCAAACACTTGGTAGGTGTACAATGGGGGTAAAAGAGCATGAAATTTATAGATGAAATCATGCAAGAAAATCTATTGTAAAACCATTAATCAACACCTTGCAACACTACCAATACATGTATATCAAAACCTCGCATCAAAACTTACAATAGATCCAAGATATCGAGCTCACAACATAGCAAAATAGTCACAACTTTACATATCTTTAACATAGTTCATACTAGTAAACCCATTTGTAAAATCCATTTTAAATCATGCAATACTAATTAAAAGAGGCTTTAGGCACCATTGGCGGAAGGACCCAATGGTTCAACACCATACCTTAGCTCTAGAGTTGCTTGGAATTGAGATTGAGAAGAATGGAGGTTTGAAAAAGATCTTTGAATCCAATCTTGTTATTGGGTTTCCTTGAAATTTAATTGGGGCTTGATGGAGGCTCTTCAGAGGATTTGGGAGTCTGATTGAGATGAGAGAAATGAAATTAGGTCCTTAAGATTAGAGTTTAGGTCTTCCAGAAAGGTTAAGATAGCCTAAAAAGTCAAAAAGGGTCATTAGGATAATTAGCATTTATGAAAATACCATTAGTGAACGGATAGAAAAATTGGCAAAGTGTCATCTTACTAAAGACTTCACTACCTTGTGACACTCCATAGGTCATGTGGAGTGCCCGTGAGGCAAGACTTAGACAGAAAAATTGAATTGGAACACTTGAGAAAAAGTTAGCATCGTCGTCACTTTGATGGCCTCTTTCATGGACCGTGTAGTGTTACGTGGACCGTGTACTGGTTCATACCACCTCACTTAGACAAGAAAATATTGCAGGGCACAACAAGCCCAGGTGCCACAGGCTGTCACACTCCACACGGCCCGTCAATAGTGTCCGTGGTACCACTCTTAGCCACATTTTCCCAAAGTCCAACAAGCTTCCTTTCGCACACCTTGTGACCATCCCCACTGCCAATGGTGAGCCACACGGCCCATCCCACTGGCCATGTCACCTTTCTTAATGCCAAAAATGGCCTATTCAAAAACCATCTACCCAAAATGGCCCGTCAAAGGCCACACTCGCCATCAAGCAGTCCGTGTGATACCATGCCCAAGAGGGTCTCATGAAAACGATCAAAACACCTTCATCCAACATCAGAATGAGGTGAAAACAAGTGCATTGTGAAGCTAAGTCAAAGGGATTTTCATACATTAGACTAAAAATGGTTTTTTCCCACTACAACCAATCCAAATGGTTCATCCAAGGCCACACTACCCATCAAAGTGTCCGTGTAACATCACTGCACAGGAGGATCTCACAAAAATGGCCATAACACCTTCATCCGACCTCATAATGAGGTAAGACTAAGTGCGTTCAAAAGATGACTCAAAGGGATTTCTTTTGACATGTCATGGGCTATCTAGTTCAAAGTGTGCTAATAGTTATGCTAGTTTAAAGTTGACCCATGCATTACCATCATCCAAAACTCAAATCTTTGGGAAGTGTTGAGCTCGTTTAGGTACTAGGAGTCTCCCATGAACCTAGTACACCCCCAACCTAACCAAATGAGGATTCAAACATGGATACATAAGTGCATAGATTTATGGGGTGTTACAATATCTCCCTTTTGTGAACATTCGTCCCCGAATGTCAAAGAAATATACATAAAGAAAGTAGTCCTGAAGACTTTAGCCCAAATGTGAATGCAACAATGCACATAAACATGATTTCGAAGGAAATTTCAACATATACATCAAAATTCTCATAATCTTATTAACATGAACATGAATGAATGCAATGATGTAAGGGTCAAAGCATGAGACTTGGAATCATAAAAGGATTTGACATGTCATCATAAGCTTGAATAGAATGAAAGAGATATGAATATTGCTTCTCCATGCCTGCACCAGCTCACCCAGAAACATATACGAATAGACGACTCTTCTGAAGGGGCCTTGACGAATACCACATCCTCATTGGACAACTTTTCCTCTTATCCATCCAGCACCTCCACGGATCCTTCCTTTAAGCCAACTTGTCCTCCATATCACCCACAATTTCAAGGAGTGCTATAACACTAGAGTCACCAAGACATCCCATCTATCTAGAAGCATGAAGAACCGTACTAACCATATCTACATCCATAGGAAAATACCCAAACTTATGTAACCTTACCAACCTTCCTCTACACTCTATACGGACTCACAATCATCAACTCATTTGTCAACCTTAAACAAACCTAGTCCACTAGTTACCACAACCACCATCTCCCCCTTAGGAGATGACCTCCACTCTATCATCTTCTCACTCAAAACTTCCAACTGTAATAAGGCGGAATCAAGGCCTTGCCTAATCTAGACCTCCTAATCCAAGAAGATTTGGAATCACCAAGGACACTATAATACCATTACCAACTTCCCTCAATCTACTTCCAACCTAGACAATCCATGGATCCACTAGTCTCCTCTTTGCCACCATTATCCACATACGCTAAGCTACCCATAGGTACCTTACTTAGAGTACCAACCACAATGTTGGCCTTATCGGAAAAAAGAACTGAAGCACACTCATATCATAATCCTTAAAAGAATTCTAACCACCTTTTTGATATCCACAAAGAACACTTATCATATTTAGCAACCAATCTCCCAAATGATTCACAAGCTCTAAATAAATCAATACCTCATCATAGAAACCACCACAAACATACAAAGGTACGGTTTTAAGACCTTATTCATGGAACCTATAAACATAAACAATGCATAAGCCAACAAACAACTCCACCAATATTCAAAATGCTCTCTCCTAGTTCGAAAAGGACACTTAGGGACATCACCTACCCTTATCCTCACTTGGGGACCAAACCCAAACCAAAGATCAATCGTAGAGTAGTGACTAACCCATTATAGTTTATCAAATAGATCAACCATCCTTACCCATCATATTACAACCTTACGAGTTCTTCACTCATTAGAAACATGCTATGCAAGTAGTCCAAACTACTCCAAAATTCTAAATAAAGAAAAGGAGATTCAAAACCTCATCTACCACCATCAATAATTCTATAGATAGAACACTTAGGTTCAACAACTCTATTTCCCACAAGATAGCAAATTTAACCTCTTGGAACCCAATTGTACCTTAATACAAGAAATAGACCTACCTCCCACTCAAAGACGGGCTCATTAGGGAATCTGGATCTATCTTTATGGGTCCTACAATCTATGAAGACACAACATGCACGCAACTATTGCATTCCTACAATGACATCTATATTCGCCATGCCAACTCCAACAAACCACAAAGCAAGACCTAATGCAATACAAACCTGGATCAACACCTATAAACCTTCTAGCAACTATACACCTAATAAAAGAATAGACACCAAAGATCCACACAGCACCTTGGGCATACAAGAAGCCCCGCTAGCAACCAAAAGAATAGAGAAGAAATAGTGGCACACTGTACCTAACAATACATGCACAACAAAGCCAAGAAAACATCAACTTACAAGTAATAATATCGGGCATCTCATCCCCTTCTTGAGCCACTTGATTAACATGACCACCTTGATCTAAAGGCTAGCCATCCTTATGCTACCTTCAAACATACAAACAATCCTTTCACTTGTGACCCACTTTACTACACCCATAACAAGCATTGGTACCTCTTAAGCATGGGCCATCATGGCCATTATCACATTTTTGGCACCTAGCATAAGGCACCACACTACCTCTATCTCTTCCCTTCGAGCTTTGGAACTTACCCATGTTATGGGCCCTCCTGGCCTCACTACCTCCCCTCTTATCACTAGAAGTCTTGGGTGCACCCACTTGTTGACTGAGGTGAGTTGCCAATTTTGTGGCCACTTTGTCCACCTTCCATAGAGCATCGTAAATCTTCGCATTCATCATAGCATCATCTTGAGTAGCTTGAGACATATCCTGTACTGTAATGGTTAGGGGTTAGAAATAAGCCCTAGGGGACCTAACTCAATTACACGACATGGATCATGAAGAAGTGAAACATTTCCTAGAATGTCACATAGACTCCTATTCATAGTCATGGTGCACTTCACAACCACAAAGAGGACTCTAATTGATATGGTGCATTGGACTGCGAGGATCTATCAATGTAGTACTCTGACACCAAGTTTGTCATGACCTCAACCTAGGGCCTGGACATGACATGGCGAATGGGGAACCCAAAGAGGCCCCAATCAACCTAGGGCCTGGACATGACACGTCCTTGGTTGCGGAAGCATACAAAAGACATATAATTTAAACAAGAACATTGGGACTAAGACAAAAGCTTGCCAAAACAACATTGCCAAAAAAAGGAGTCACAACTTATCTCATAAATACACACTTGTCCAACATACACCTCTAAGTACATAGATAGAGTAGGGCCAAGACAGAGCTACTGCGTGTCTTAATACATAGATAATAGCAACATAGACTAAAGTTCCCAAAATGAAGGACTCACCAACAAGATTGGAATAGCACCGCCTAGCCATGTGTAGGAGGGGGATCAACTCGGGCACCGATTCCTACATAGTGATATCATGTAGGCAAGAGTATGCGTTAGTACGTTTAAATGTACTAAGTTTGTGGGATGCAATGCAATAATAGATAGGCATCTTAATCCAAAATGCATAATGATAGGTAATAGGCATAATATAGCAACATGACATGTATGGTCAATGCATAAGTAAAGCATGCTTAATTAAATCATACTCATATAAGTATCATATGTAAAGAAGAGACCAAGCTAGGTTGATGATGGTCACACCCCAATCATCCTAGGTTGAGAGGTATAAACCCCTCACATGGTTGATGTAAGTCACACCCCAATCATCCTAGGCGGTGAAATATAAACCCCTCGCATGGTTCATAAGAAGAAACTCCCAACTCGATTGATAATACTCACACCCTAATCATCCTAGGTGGTGAAATAATAACCTATCACATGGTTGATGTTGGTCATACCCCAATCATCCTAGGTGGAGAGGTATAAATCCCTCACATGGTTGATGCTGCTCACACCCCAATCATCCTAAGCGACGAGGTATAAACCCCTCACATGGTTACTTAGGCTTTTAACCCCTCGAATTGGGCATGGTCTAGTGTAACACTTTATATAGGATTCATCATAAGCTCTAATGCAATACCTCATGCAGGAATAATCATGTATATAAGCTTATTCCATTAACATAAAATCATTCATATTATATCTCATGCTTTGAACCTTCAATTTCTCAAGAAAGCATAACCGGACATTTTATCAAACACTTGGTTGGTGTACAATGGGGGTAAAAGAGCATGCAATTTATAGATGAAATCATGCTAGAAAATCTATTTGAAAACCTTCAATGAACACCTTGTAACACCCCCAAGACATCCACATCAAAATCTCTCATCAAAACTTACAATAGATTCAAGATATATAGCTTACAACATAGCAAAATAGTCACAACTTTACATAGCTTTAACATAATTCATAGACGTGTTCATACTAGTAAATCTATTTGTAAACTCCACTTTAAATCATGCAATACTAACTAAAAGATAGTTAAGGCACTATTGGTGGAAGGACCCAATGGTTCAACAACACATACCTTAGGTCTAGAGTTGCTTGGAATTGAGACTGAGAAGAATGGAGGCTTGGAAATGATCTTGGAATCCAATCTTGTTCTTGGGCTTCCTTAAAATTTAATTGGGGCTTGATGGAGGCTCTTGTGAGGATTTGGGAGTTTTATTGAGATGAGAGTAGTGAAATTGAGTCCTTAAGATTAGAGTATAGGCCTTCTAGAAAGGTTAAGATAGGTAAAAAGTCAAAAAGGGTCGTTAGGATAATTAGCATTTACGAAAATGACATTAGTGAATGGATGGAAAAATTGGCAAAGTGTCATCTTACTGAAGATTTCACTGGACGTTTGGCACTCATTGGGTTGTGTGGAGTGTTCGTAAGGTAAGACTTAGAAAGAAAAATGGAATTGGAACACTTGACAAAAAGTTAGCATCGACGTCAGTTTGACGGCTATTTTCATGGACCGCGTACTGTTCCTTCCCACCTCACTTAGACAAGAAAATGTCATAGTCCACCATATGACTAGGTGCCACATGCCATCACACTCCACATGGCCCATCAATAGTGCCCGTGGCACCACCCTTAGCCATATTTTCCATTAGTCCAACAAGCTTCCTTTGGCACACCTTGTGGCCATCCCCACAGCCAGTGGTGAGCTACACGGCCTGTCCCACTGGCCGTGTCACCTTCATTAATGCCAAAAATGGCCTATTTTGACCCATTCTGCCCCAAACAGCCTGCCAAAGTCTACGCCGGCCATCAAGCAGTCCGTCTGACACCATGCCCAAGAGGGTCTCACGAAAATGATAATAACTCCTTCATCCGACATCGGAATGAGGTGAAACCAAGTACATTATGAAGCTAAATCAAAGGGATTTTCATGTCTTATAATACAAATGGTATTTTGTTGCTCCAACCAATCCAAATCGTTCATCCAAGGTCATAATAACCGTCAAAGTTCCCGTGTGACATCACTCCATGGGAGGATCTCACAAAAATGGTCATAACTCCTCTATCCAACCGTGTAATAAGGTTAGACCAAGTGCATTAGAAAGCTAACTTCAAGGCCTTTTACTTGACATGTAGTGGGCTATCTAGTTCTAAGTGTTCTAAAAGTTATGCTTGTTTAAAGCTAACCCTTGCATGAACCATCACCCAATACTCAACTCTTAGGGAAATCTTGAATTCGTTTAGGTACTAAGAGTCTCCCATGAACCTAATACACCCCCAACCTAGCCAAATGAGGCCTGAAACATGGATACATAAGAGCATAGAGTTAAGGGGTGTCACATAATGCTATCACCCGACACCACATACCCTAGAAAAGTAACCTCTTTCAACCAAAACTCACATTTTTCATATTTAGCCTAAATTCACTCCTCCCTCAAGATTTGCAACAACATCCTGAAGTGATTCACATTCTCTTCCTCACTATGGAAATAAAACAAGATATCATCAATAAAAACCACCACAAACAAGTCAAGGTAGGGTTTTGCAGATCCTATCCATGAGGTCCATAAATATACCCAACATATTAGTTAACCTAAATGATATAACCACAAACTAAAAGTGCCCATATCTAGTCTAGAAAGTCATCTCAGGAATATCACACTCCCTTACTTTCACATGGTGATACCCAGGCCGAAGATCAATCCTTGGTAGAGGGTACTTGTACTTTATTGTGACTCTATTATGTTGCCAGTAATCAATGCACATTCTAAGAGAACCATCCTTTTTCTTCACAAATAACACCGGTGCACCCCAAGATGACTTACAGGCTTTATGAAACCCTTTTCCAACAAATGTCTCAATTGCTCCTTCACCTCCTTCACCTCCGTTAGGGCCACATAGTAAGGGGGAATAGAAATGGGTTAAGTATTGGGAAGGAGGTCTATACCAAAGTCTATTTCCCTTTTGGAAGGAACATCGAGAATCTAACCGAGAAAGGCATCAAGAAACTCATTGACCATTTAATAGGAAGGACTTTGGACTCAACATCCCTAACCCTCATAAGATGATAAAGACAACCCTTAGAGATCTACTTTTGTTCTTTAAGACAAGAAATTATCTACCATTGACCACTACATCATGACTTTCTCACTCAAGTATAGGTTCATTAGGGAATTGGAATTTAAACATATGGGTTATACAATCAATGGAGGCATAATATACATGTAACCAATCCATCCCAAAAATAATATCAAAATCTACCATATCAAGTACAACACAATAACATGGTAAGACTTTATGCAATATGAACATGGGACAATTTCTATAGACTCTTTTAGCAACAATGAATTCATCAACGAGGGTAGACACTTCATATGGTTCACTTAAGAATTCGGGACACCATGAAGCTTTTATGTAACAAAATGAGTTATAAAAGAAAGAGTAGAACTCGGGTATATCAATGCATATACATCAAAATAAAAAACCTATAACATACAGGTGACAACATCGGGCATCTCATCCACCCCCTTCTCCCTTGTAGAGCATAAAATTTATTTTGCCTTGGCGCACCTCCTTGTTGGCCTCCTCTTCCCCTTTGACCCATATTAGAACCTTGGCCTTGTGGATGACCATCTCTAAATTTGGACTGAGCATGAGGATAATCAATAACCTTATGACCAATTTCACTACAACCAAAGCAAGCATTAGAATTCTTCAAACACGGACCACCATGGTTTCTTCCACACTTTTGTTACTTAGGGTGACTCATCCCACCATACCACCTTGGAAACTTTGATTATCATTAGCAAATAACTTATTAAGAGCATTGGAAGACCCTTTAACTTGGAACTTGTGGCGTTGAGGAAGCCGACCACCCTTGGAACTTTGGAAACCACCTTCAAGATGAGACCTTTTGGACTTACCGATTCTTTTTTTTAAGCTTTTCGCTCTCTAGTTGCTTGAAATAAGTCATAAGCCGAGTCAAATCTATATCGCTCACTAGCATAGCGGTACGACACTCCTTATTAACCAAGTCAAACTATAACGACCCTAAAACGTACCCAAAAATGTTCCACAAAAGTGCTCGGAATGGTAATTTTCATATATCTCAAAATTGGTGCGCGATATCAAAAATTTTACTTCGTGTTCTTGTTCAGGGGGTCAATTTGAGTGGAATAACCCCAATTTAAGATCAAATAATTAGCAATTTTGATTTTTTGAAAAATGAATTCCAAAGAGCTTTTCATGAACCTAGCGTAACGCGCCAAGGGCGCGCACTATTGTAAATTTTGGCCAGTTTTTTACTTTGGTCCAAGACTTTTAAGTCTTGGGCCTAAGTGTTCCCAAATGTGAAAATGCATATGCTTAACCATTTGTCACCCTCATATCATTCTAAACATTCACCAATACTCATTCAAACACTTACCAAAATTTTACTCTTAAACTCAAGTCTCAAAACCCTCTACGAACTAAGGATTCCCTCTCAAGCTTCAAGTCTCCTTCTCTAATCTTCATCAAGTTCATCTCCAAATCTAAGGTATGTGGGTTTCTTTCATGTATTCCTTTCGCCCATGATACCCAAGCTCTTTTATTCAAAATAGGATGATTTAAAGTTGATTTATCCATAGGTCTTATTCATTATGAAATTCACTGCACTCTATGTTGGAGTTTATGAAATTGTGTCTGTTTTACTTTGTTTGGAGCTATGAATCTAAGGTCCATTGTGAGAATTAATGAGAGGTCTTGATGTATATTTTTGGGGGGTGTTACCAAGTATCTATTGATGGTTTTACACTGAATTCTTTATCATGATCTCACTCTTTAATTGCATGGTTTTAGACTAGCATTACACACCCTCAAAGTGTTTGATAAAACGTCCGATTATGGATTCTTGAGGAATTAAAGGTCTAATGTATATCTTATGAGTTGAATGACTATATGATTATATATATATATATATATATATGTGTGTGTGTGTGTGTGTGTGTGTGATATTATCTCTATATAGTGTTGGGGATGACAAACCCTAGCTCGAGGAGTTGTAGGCCCGGGTAACCTATCGAGGGGCTAGTATCTTGGTCGCCTAGCTCAGGTAGTGGTAGGTCTGGGTAAACTTGTTAGGGGTTGGTACCTTTAAGCTTGATGGGGGGTTTGTACTCTGTCAACCTTGATGGGGGGTTTGTACTCTATCAACCTATATGGGGGGTTTGTACTCCATCAACCTGATGAAGGAGTTCGTACCTCATGTGAAAATCCAAGGGGGTTGTAGTTCTTGACTTGCACTAAAAATGGTCACTACCTATACTCGCATTATGTTTTATATAAGCATGGTTTTAATTCAAGTATCATTCGTACATGTCATATTGTTAGTATGTTATTTCTTGCTTATGATTATGCATTTTTCGTATGATACCTACCTCATGTTGTATTGCATCCTACATACTTAGCACATTCAAATGTACTAACGTATACTCTATGCCTATATGATATCACCATGTAGGAACCGGTGTACCGCTTAATCATCCTTCTCCTCCACATGGCTAGTACGACTTCTATCAAGCTTGTTGGTGAGTCCTCCATTCCAAGCATGTTACTTATGATTTCTCGCTATATATTAATACTTTCTATCTTTGACTTATGTATTGACTATGAGGGTGAGCCTAGTTGCTTTGCCTTGGCCCTTGCTTTTATCTATGTAGTAAAGGCATTGTTAGACATGATATGATCTACACTATGAGCTTTGACTCTATTGACTCTTGATGTTTATGATATGGAAGTTTAACCTTTATCCTAATTCCCCTTGCTTACGTTTAACTCTTATTATTATTCTAATTGCTTTCGCAACAAAGGATGTGTAATGATATGCTTTGAGGCTTGTTTAGGGTTCCTTCAGGTTCCCCATTTGCTAATCACGTCTAGGACCTAGGCTTGGGTCGTGACATGGACACTCCCGACACAAATTTGTTAATCCTTGATATAGGTTTGGCAACCAATTATGGAGCATACTTGGAGGGCTTGTTGAACTTTGAGGGCATACTCCCTCACACTAATAAAACCATGCTTAAGGTTCATGAACTCCATCATCTTAGTCTCCCTTAGCTCAATAGGAAAGAACTGGTTGAGGAATGCGGGAATGTAGCTTTGAACTCTTTCCAATGGACAACATTATCATTCCTCTTCTCTAGCTTCCATTATGTAAACCAAATTTTAGCCACCCCTTTGAGTTGGTAGGATGCCAACTCCATCTTTTCCTCCGAATTAACCCCCATGATGGATAGCACTTTGTACACCTCATCTATAAACTCTTGGGGATCTTCATCTATGTTATATCCATGGATTAACGGTGGGTTTATTCTAGTGAAATCCCTTACCTTAGAAGCCAGAGTGGGAGCTTGAGGGGCTTGGGATCCTTCATTGATTTGGTTGGTCATAACATGAGCCAACATTGTAATAGTATCTCAAAACTCATCTTGGCCAACACCTCTACCTTGAAGAGCTTGAAGAGCGGTAGTGGCCGGTTACTCCTCAGGTTTATGGGCTCTGCGTAGTCTCTCTCTTGAAATAAGCATGATCTAAAAGAAAAAATAGAATTTGTTAGGGAAAAAGACTTACACTTACATCTAAAGCACAATATAGACCATGAAGAAGTGAAGCATTTTCTAAAATGTCTCATAACTTCCCATTCATAGTTTTTATGCTCTTCACAATCATGAATAAGACTCTAATCGATGTAGTGTGTTGGAGTTTGAAGACCATTAACAACCTAGAGCTCTGATAAGTTTGTCATGACCCAAGCCTATGACCTAGATGTAACATGCTGAATGGGGAACTCGAAAGGACCCCAGTCAAGCCTCTTAGCATATCATTTACACATCCTTGGTCACAAATCAAAATAAACATCACATGATATAATAAATAGATATTCGAGACTAGGGGAAGTCTTTGATAATCATTAAAGAATAAAAGAGTCAATCTCATAGCATAAGTACATCACAATATCCAACAACACCTCTAACTTGGAATGGTGCAAGGGCCTAGAAACTTTTTGAGCTCACCCTCATAGTAACAAATGTTAAACATAAAGAAACATCAAAGTACCAAGAGTAACATAGATAGTGTCCTCGAACTTGAGGACTCATCAAAAATTATCTCCATAGCATCGAACTAGCCACGTGGAGCATGATCAAAAGGTGCTCCAGTCCCTACATGGTAATATTATATAGGGATAAAGTATGTGTTAGCATATTTGAATATACTAAGTTTGTGGGATGCAATGTAATAAGACATTTGCCAATATAGTCAAAATGCATAATCATAAGCAATAGATATATAATCTTAATATGTCATGTATGATAGATAAATGCTAATAATAAAACATGCTTGCAATTCATTCATTTAGCACAATATATATAGCATACATATATGGGATGTGACAACAACCTACACTACCAAGCAGTTATAACTTGGACTTTGAGGCCTGACACCCCCTCGGTTCACTAACCGGGCATGACACCTCCCGGCGAAGTGTGGTCTATTTGCTAAGGCAAACCAAACATGATAACATGAACTAGATGTAAATGTTAATATAACAAGGGTAATAATCATAATACTATGGTGGAACATAGTTTAGAGACTAAAAACTTTATTAAAGGACCCCTTGAGTCAAGGCCCCATCTTAAGCCTCAATCGGTGCTAAGTCAAATCCCACAGAATACTTGAAATAATCATAACTTTTATAACTTGTAAGAAACATGATAAAATGACATGAATAGCTCTTGAAACATGCTCGACCTCTATTATTGAGCCTAACTTGAAACATGAGAGTAGATCATAATCATACATGAACCCTTGTGTAAACATGAATGGCTCACAAAAAGTAAAATCCTTGAAATAGGGGTTAATTTGTAACTCGTAAAATCATAGATGATCTCATGAATTCAATTCATACATGAAAGCCCTTAATCATCATATAGTCACTTCACTTGTAAATCATGAAATAGATCATCACTAACTTAAGAATTCTTGACCTGACATTTTATCAAACACATGGTGGATTCATGATACTTGTTAAAAATCATGCAAATCAAGAGTGAAATAGGATGAGTAAACTTATTAAAAATCAACCCACCAACATGTATTAAAACTCTAATGTAGGGTGCCTTGAAATCTATCATCAAAACTCATAATAAATCATAATTTCATAGCTCAAAACATGCATAGTCTTAATAGATAAAATCAATTCATTATATAAGCTTAAAATAGATACTCATGGATAATAAATCAACATTTCATAAAATCCCAACATAAATTATACTCATAATCCATAATATGAGATGCCCACATATGATACAACTTGAAAGCATGAAATTTTCTTAAAAAGGAAGATTGGGCTCCATGGGTGAAAGGACCCAATGGATGAAACCCACATACCTTAAACCTTTGAATTCCTTGAAATAAAGTTGACAGTGGCTTTAGAGATTGAAATGAATTGTTGAGTTCCAAAATTGATTTGAAACTCAACAATTCATTTCTAAGACTATCAATTCTCTCATACAAATTGTATTGAGATCCTTAGATTTGTATGAGAGAATTGATAGTCTTAGAAAGGTTTGAGAGAGGGTTTTGTCAGTTATAGAGGTTAAAAAGGCTAAGCATGGGTGATTTCACATTTAAGTGGGCATGGGGCTATGACCCCAATGCCCTTGGCCGAAAAAGACAAAGTAAGGAAAATAGTGCACTGGTCTGCATCCCTAGTGCGATGTGGACCAGATGCAGAGTACAAGATACACTGCTCTGTGCCCCTGGTGCTTTATGGGGGGCGCTGACACCCACTTAAAATAAAAGATTAGCGAAAATTAATTTTCACTACTGGCCCTCTAAAATTTGAGTTATCCCTATTTTCTAGCAAACTTTGCCCCAAATCGAGAAAATGAAGTTTGATTTTCAATATCACATATGAATTTTAAATATATAAAAATTATAATTATGGGCTTTCTAAAGCACATTTTTGTGGCATTTCAAAAGGAACCCCAAAATGGCATACTTTTAGGCTGAAGGCAGGAAGAAATATCAAAACTAACCTAAGAAATATCAAAACTATCGCTGATCAAAACTACTAGAACAAGAACCACTAACCTAATATAGGTCGTATATAGGTTTGTGGATCATACTCAATGGTTTTGTCCAATTCATTTTTGGATCTTCTGAAAGTGGTCTCTAAATTTCATCTATGAGACTAATCCATGTCTTATAGATTATTTTATGAGTTGTAGCCTTTCCGTAAAGTACCCCAATACTTAGAAAATTTTCCAAACTCAGGACCCCATCTATAAGGCTATAAAATTGTCATGACCCAAGCCTAAGGCCTAGACGTGACACAACGCATGGGGACCCAAAGGGACCCAAAGCAAGCCTCTTAACATATCATTACACATCCTTGGTCACACAAGCAATAAAGTACAACAAGATATAGTAAATAGGGATAAACGGGGCTAAGAGATAATTTTCATATCATAAACATCAAGAGTCAAGAGAGAGTTGAAACTCATATCATAATATAAAACATGTCCAACAATACCTCTAAAACCTAGTTACTTAGCGGGTGCCAAGACAAGCTACTACGCTCACCCTCATAGTCAACATATATATAAAAGAAAGATAGTCCTAGAACATAGTATGAGATCATAAATCTCATCCTCGAAATGGATGACTCGCGAAAGAGCTTGAGAGATGTCATACTAGCCACGTGGAGGAGGATGATCAAGTCGGATTCCGATTCATACATGGTGACATTATGTAGGCATAGAGTATACATTAATATATTTGAATGTACTAAGTATGTCGGATGCAATGCAATAAGTGATAAGCACCATAAGCAATATGTGTAACATAGGCAATGGATGAGCATATGGCAATATCGCATGTATAAATGATGCTTGAAGTAAAATTATGCTTATGTAGAACATAATACATGTGTAAGAAGAGAACATTGTTAGTGAATATCCAAGGCCTTCCACCCTCTTTAAGAGACGAATGAGGTACAAACCCCTCAATAGGTTGATGAGGAACAAACCCCCCAACATAGTTGATGAGGTACAAATCCCCCAATATGGTTGATAGAGTAAAAACTCCCTAATGTGGTTATCAAGGTACAAATCCCTCGACATGGTTTCATGAGCCTACCACCTCCCAAGCAAGGCAATCAATGTACAAACCCCTTAACAATTTTACCTAGGCCTACAACCCCCTAAGTGTGGCTTGGTCAATTCCTAACATTATAGAGATAGTATCATATACATATATTTATTTCATTTATCATATAGTCATTCAACTCATATGACATGCATTGGACCTTTAATTATCTAAGAAACACATAATTGGACATTTTATCAAACACTTGGTGAGTGGGTAGAGCTAGTGTAAAACCATGCAATTCAAGAGTATAATTATGATATTATGGACCTTTATATGGTGTTGATGGATCTCAAAAAGGCCTATGACAAGTGTCATGACCCAATTCAGGGGCCGTGATTGGTGCCGATAGGGGAACCAGACATACACTATACTGAATTTCCATCCACGACAGCTAAGTAATTTCATGAAATTTTGACAGAGTTCCCTCTATTTGAAGATATACTAGAGACACTTATTGTTAGTAAAAATATCTACATGAACACCATATAAATAATGTCTCCACATTTTTAAGCCGTGGATAACCCCAACTAACTCCAAATCGTAGGTAGGGTAGTTTTGCTCGTGCTTCTTAAGCTGACGGGAAGCGTAAGCTATTACTTTG
>JAOTQJ010184884.1:0-62738 GCA_025642045.1 Solanum sejunctum | reverse complement strand
GGTCCAAAAGGCCAAGTTATTTGTAGTGTGCTTTGGACGTTTTTAAATTCTCCTTGGACTGAAAATAAGGTCCATTTTTGATTCTTAAACATGGGACAAAGTTACATCCTTAACACGAAATTTATTTGTAATCGAACTTGAACTATTTCGGTGTCGAGTCTCGTCTCTGTTTTAGCTATCAATTTTAAGCTACGAAAGTAGGTGACTAACCTACTAGATTATTAAGTCATAAAAGATGATAGAGTGAAGGTTGTCTCCCAAAGGGGAGATGGTGTTTTATGGTACTAAGTAGACTAGGTGTATTTAAGGTTGATGATTGAGTTGAGGATTGTGAGTCCTTGTAGAAGGTAGAGGGAGGTTGGTAAAGTTGCATAAAGATTGGATTTACCTAGAGATGTGGATACGATTAGTCCGGTTGTTCATGCTTCTAGGTTGATAGGATGTGTTAGTGACTCTAGTGCTATAGAACTCTTTGATATTGTGGGTGATGTGGAGGATAATTTGGCTTAGGAGAAGGTCCCGATGGAGGTATTTGATGGAAGGGTAGAAAAGTTGATTAATGAGGATGCAGTGTCCGTCAAGGCCCTTTGGAGGAGTTGTTAAGTCAAAAGTGTATTTCGGGGAGCTGGACCGAGATAGAGGTTCAAATATCTCTTTCATTCTATTCAAACTTATGATAACGCGTCAAGTCCTTTTATGATTCCAAGTCTTGTGTTTCAGTCCCTATGTCATTGCATGCATTCATGATTATGTTGACAAGTTCATGATGATTTTAACACTTGTGTTGACATTTTGTAAATAGTGTTTGAGCGCATTGTTGAATTCTTGTTGGGGCTATTTCTCCATAATTGCTCTTCGTATGTATGATTCTTTGACATTCGGGGACGAATGTTCCCATGGGGGAGATATTGAAATGACCTCAAAAAGTGCCCGAAAATCTGGCTCGTCTCAACCATAAGGCCACTAAACCAATTACCTGAGGCCCCAATTTTTCATATATATATATATATATTCAAAATAAATTCATGTATTGATAATTTAAAAAAATGAATAGAAAATACAATATAAAGATCATTTTAACAATTGAGAAATGAAATAGTTTTTAGCTAATTGTAGCATCATTTCTTATGTTGCTATCTATTTTGTTGCCTTATTAATATTATGAATGTAATAATAAAATAATGTTATTATTCTTATATTTAGTTTTCAAGGGAAAGGAACACACACATATAAAGTCTTAAAAACTGATTTTTCTTCCAATTTTTTTTTAAATTTACCTTTCACTATTTTTATTATCTCATTATTGAATATTTTTAAGTCTTTTAAATGGTCAAACTTTCATCATTATAGAAAATCTATTGTTATGTGTTTATAAATAGATCAAGTTTATTTTTTTTGTGTCTTCTTCAAATTTCAATCAGTAAAATTAATCAACACTACTTTAATATCGCTATATTAAGTTATTCAGCACAACACTATTTTAATATTATAATATAAACCTTTCAAATTTTTAAGTTATGTTTTACTATTCTAACTTTTTTATATGTTTTGTATTAAAATTTTTTATTATTTATATTCTAACTTCATAATATCCGCATATATCCTACTTTTTTACCTCATTTGTAGGACAACACTTAGAATGTTATAATTATTCAATTTATATATGAAGCCTCTCTATGAAGTTTAGCTTTAGGCCCTCAAACTTGTTGAGACGACCCAGCCAAAAATGTGCCTCGGAAGTGTCTGGAATCGTAATTTCTATGTATCTCAAAATTCATGCATTATTTCAAAAATTTGACTTTATATTCTTTTTCAGGGGAAAAAATAAAGTGAGAAATTGGTCTAACCAGAACTTTTATAGCAACAGTAAAAAATCTGAATTTTCATGTGAGCACAAAAACAGTGGGCCTGCGCATTTGTGGCGCAACATGCCCTAGCGTTAAAATGTGCCAGTTTTTAATCTCAGTCCAAAACTTTTAAGTTTTAGGTCTAAGTATTCCCATATATGAAAATACCTATACTTAGCCTTATTTCACCTTCATATCATCCAAGACATTCCCCAATACTTTCCCAAACACTTAGTCTTATATTTCTCTCAACATTCATGTGCCAAAATCCTCTCCAGTTCTTAAGGAATTAATTCAAGCTTCAAGCATTCATTCAAATCTAAATCAAGCTTATTTATGTCATTTGAGCCCATCGGGGGGCTCCTACATCAAGCCAAGTTCAAAGGAATTTTCGTTAGCTAAGTTTTCCACAAGTACCGGTATGAGGATTAATTTTAAAGGGGCATATCTCTTAGAACACAAAAAACTGGGTGGCCTATGACCTACTAAATTAAAGCTCTTTGAATCATCTTTCCAACGCACTTGGTTTAACCTTATTTAGAGTTCGGATGAAAAAGTTATACCGATTTTCATAAAACTCATATGTGTACGGGTATATATGGGTTTTTGCTAAATTTCGTTTCATTTATGACATTCCATAAAGTTAGTCATTTCTGTTGGTCTTTTGTGGATTCCTATTCTATCTTAACACTTCCTAAAGACCAAAACCTTTTCCTAAAGAACAAATTCACTCCTCCCAATTAGAATACACTCTAATATTCTCTCAAGAGCGTCCATCAAAACCCCAGTACAAATTTAAGGAAACTTATGAACAAGTTCTGGATTTCAAGACCCCATTCCAAGCTTCAAGTCTTTCTCAACTCAATTTCAAGGAATTCAAGGTCTAAGGTATGTGGGTTTCATCCATGGGTACCTTTCACGCATGGAGTCCAACCCTTCCTTTTCACAAAAAATTGCATGTTTTCAAGTTGTATTAAGGATGGATATTACTTAATATGAATTATGATTACACATTATGTTGGGTTTTTAATGAAATGTTGATTGAAAACACATGTCTACCTATTTCAAGATAATACTATGAAATGGTTTGTCTATTGTGACTATGCATGTTTTGGGATATTAAACTATGGTCTATTGTGAGATTTGATGATGCATTTCAATGTGTATTGTATGATGGTATTACCAAGTCTTGGTGGACTATTTTACTTCAACTTTTATTGCATGATTTCACTCTTGAATTGCATGGTTTTATACTAGCATTACACACTCGCCAAGTGTTTGATAAAATGTCCGATTACAGTTTCTTGAAGAATTAAAGGTTCAATGCATGTCTTATGAGTTGAATGACTATATGATGATGAAAGAATGTATATATGTGTGTTTAAATCATGTAAAGCTCCTATGGTATTGCAAAGTGAATTGTTGGGCTCTCATGTTGTTATCTTGGGAATTGTTGATGAGCTATTGGGTTCTTATGCTAAGGTTTATGCTCTTATCGATTGTACTAGAAAGAGTTATGAACTATGTTATATGCTTTACCCTCTAGTGTAAGGCCAATTCCTACATGTAGGGGTTATGAACTATGTTGAACACCTTATCCTTATGTATGAACCAATGCTACTCATCTACTCATATCCACACATGGGGGTTATGAACTTGATGGTACTCCTTACCTTCGTGTATGGTTTGAGGTTATACTAGGTACACTTATGTAGGGGTTATGACCTATGCTGTCTTTACCCTTATGTGCTATTCACTTACTTATTTCTACATGTAGGGGTTATGAACTATGATGTACTCTTTACCCTCGTGTATGATTTGGGGTTATGCATTATACACACTTACTCATTTCTACATATAGGGGTTATGAACTATGATGTACTACTTACGCTCGTGTATGATTTGGGGTTTGCAATATACTCATATTAAGGGGGTATGAACTATGTGATATGCCTCACCCTCATATGCACACATGTAGGGGTTATGACCTATGCTACCTTTCTACCCTTTATATGCTATTCGCTATCTCTTGTTTACACATAGGGGTTATGAACTATGCTATTTCTTTACCCTCATGTACTATTCATTACCTACTAGAGGGGGTTATGACCTATGCTATATTCCTCATCCTCTGGTACAAGGTATTTGGATGATCTAAGCATGTCACCTTATTATGTTAAATGAGCTATGTAAGTATGGTTCAAGCATGTTTGACTACAAGCATTGTTCATGCATGCCATGTTGTTGATATACTATCTCTCACTTTGATTATTGCCTATCTCTTGTTACATTGCATCCTGCATACTGAGTACATTCAAATGTACTAACACATACTCTGTGCCTACATGATATCACCATGTAGTAACCATAGCTAATATTGATTCTCGTCGTGGCTAGACGGATTGTTCAAGTTAGCTTTTGTTGAGTCCTCATGTCTGTGACAATATTTATATTCTCTCATCTTTATGTTTAGACTACATCTTGTGTATTTTGGAATACTTATGACTATGAGGGTGAGCCCGATTGCTTGTCTTAGCCCCCGCTAAGTTCTATGTTTAGAGGTGTTGTTGGACAAGTTATGTATTAATCTTGAGCTTTGACTCATTTATATTATTCAAGTGTTTAACTCTTTCCCTTAGTCCCAATTCCCCTTGTTATTATTATCTCTTATTGTCATTTTTGATTGCTTTCATGACTAAAGATGTGTAATAATATGCTATGAGGCTTGTTTGGGGTTTCTTTGGGTTCCCCATTCACCGGTCACGACTAGGCCTTAGGCTTGGGTCATGACAACAACTCAATCAATCAATGCAATCAATTGACCCAACCTAGACTCAAACGATCATTTAGACTCAATTCAATTAACTCATCATGTGATGCAAGAAAGATGTCATGTATATAAATGTATGTAACTCAATACAAAGGTTAGTCATGCACAATTATGCTCTACTCATTCGACTCAACATGCTCAATCCACTCAACTTAATATACTAAAGTTACTCAACTCCATATGCTCAATTTCCTCAACTCAACATACTTAATTTATATGCAAAATTCCATGAAATCATGTAAACTAGGGTTCATGCTATCAATGGGAAATACATGTAGACTCATATCAATACTCATGCTATATAGAAAGTTTCTCATATGATAGAATAAGATCTCATGATAAGTGCAAGAATTTCAATACTAAGACAATAAGATTTCTCAAACCTTAACTCTTTTTTGACTCAAGAAGAGGAAGGGATGTGAAGGAAAGATTTCACACTTTGGTATGACCTACATACCCTGAAATCGAAGAATAATCGATCCTAAACCAACTCTTGCTCTTAGATTGCAAAATCCTAGCTTCCTCCTCTTCTCCCCTTTGCTCTCAAGGGTAGAATGAATATGAATGGCCTAGGGTCCACTTGCAAGGCTTTATACAAGCCAAAAACCATGTAGGATCTATTTTAAAAGGGTCTGGAATAGATAAAAATGCCTCTCATCAACCCTAACAACGACTCATAGTCCTCACTATGAGTCGTACCTGCTCCTCGTAGAAAGGATGTCTCAAAATTCTGAATCACTGGAGGCCTTTAAGAAACTATTTGTTATGATTTGTAGTTTGTATTACAAGTATTGGCTGACCCCTCATAGCTACATGGGCCCTAAAACATAAAACACTGACACCAACCACGAAACCATCCACTACGAGTCGTAGGCTCCTATACGGGTTGTAACTACTTCCCATAGGTAAGATGATCGTATAATATGAAGCATTATAACTCTACATGAAAGCTCTTTTATGAGTCGTAAATCCTTGTACGAGTTGTGAGGCTCTCGTAGACCCTCTGCTGCAGCTTTTTCTTAGATTTCTCATCAATACCTCAACATCATCTGCACATTCCCTCCTAATTAGATAAAGGAATTAGGGGATATTACATTATGTCCCCCTTGGGATCATTCATCCTCGAATGAAGAGAAAGATAGGGATTCAAGACAAGGTACAAATCTCCCTATGGACTCTAACAGTCAGCCTAATCTTGTCTCACTCATGCAATCAACTAATTAAGAAATTCAACAAGCAATGCAATCAAATAGTCATCAAGCCACATCAAATCCTCACTCAGACTCTAGAACTCTATTGTTTATCATATGAAGAATGAAAGAAGACTCAAGGAACTGAAATTTAAGAATTTAGATGGGAAATACTTACCATCAGCTCTCTTATCACCAGCAAGCAAGAATATACGGGGATATTTGGCCTTCATGTCCTCCCCCACCTCCTAAGTGACTTCTTCTATGAATTGGTTCCTCTATAATGCTTTGATAGATGCAACCTCTTTAGTTTTTACTTTTGAACCTGATGATCAAGGATTTGGACAGGAATCTCCTCATAACTCAGGCTATCTTTCAATCCAATACTCTCATCAAGAACAATTAATTATGGATCTGCTAAACACTTCTTAAGCATCAAAATGTGGAAGACTGGGTGGATGACTTTTAACTTCAACGATAACTCTAACTCATATGCCACATTGCTCACCCTCTTTATGATCTAAGAAGGGCTAATATACCTTGTACTCAAATTCCCTTTCTTTCAAAATCCCATCACACCCTTCATGGGTGACATTTTGAAAACACCCAATCATGGAACTCAAACTCCAAGTCTCTCCTCCTAACATCTATGTAGGATTTATGTCGACTCTATGCAGTCCCCAACCTTTCTCAGATGGTCTTCGCCTTCTATATAGCTTGATGAACTAGGTATGGGCCAATCAATTCTACTTCAACTACCTCAAACCATCCAATCGATGACCTACAACTCCTCTCATAAAGTGCCTTATATGGGGCCATTTGAATACTCGAATGAAAACTATTATTTTAGGCAAACTCTTTCAATGTCAAGTGGACATCCCAATTACCTTTTAACTCAATGGCGTAGGCTCTCAACATATCCTCCAATATCTGAATAGTGTACTCTGCCTGGCCATCTGTCTGAGGGAGAAAAGTTATGCTAAGGAGCACCTTTGTACCCAAACCCTTCTAAAAAGATTTCCAAAACTGGGCAGTGAATTGAGCTCCTCTATCCCAGATGATAGAAAAAGGGAGTCCATGTAATCTGACAATCTCCCTGATATAGAGTCGGGCATAATCCTCTGCTATGTCTATCATCTTAACTACTAAGAAATGACAGGCTTAGTCATCCTGTCAACTATCACCCAAATCAAATCATGCTGTCTGCAAAAGCTCGGTAAACTTATGATGAAGTCCATGTTCATCATCTCTCATTTCCACTCTAGAATATCAAAGTTTTGAGCTACTCCACATGGCCTTTGGTGCTCAACTTCAACTTGTTGGCAATTCGAGCACTTGGAAACAAACTTTACAATGTCCTTCTTCATTCCACTCCATCAGGAGAGTTCTCTCAAGTCATGGTACATCTTGGTAGATCTTGGGTGGATGGAATATTGGGAACTATGGGTTTCAGCCCTGTTCCTCTCTCGAACCCCATCAACATTAAGAACACACAATCTCCTTTGATATCTCAATACCCCATCTTCCCATTTAGTGAAATCCATCACTTTCTACTTATGCACATCCTCCATCTGCTATAATAAGACTGGGTGTTGATCTTGTTTCTCTTTTACTTTCACTACTAGAGATGATGCCGATCCATTTTGCACATGAACTCCTCTTTCACCTGACTCATCTTGTTGAACTCCCAGTCAGGCTAGTTTATAAACTCTCTTTGGCTAACTTTATCTTCTCTTCGCCTATATAGGTGGTGCTTCCCATAGACAACCTGCTAAGAGCATCAATTACTATGTTACCTGGATGGTACAAGATGCTCATGTCATAGTCTTTGAGCTGCTCAAGCGATCTCCTTTGCCTCAAGTTAAGCTCTTTTTGTGTGAAGAAGTATTGCAGGCTCTTGTAGTCGGTGAGTACATCAACATGTGCTCCATATAAATAGTGATACCATAACTTGAGATAAAACACTACCGCTGCTAACTCCAAGTCATGGATGGAATAGTTCTTCTCATGTACCTTAAGCTGTCTAGAAGCAGAAATAACAAACTTTCCTTTCTGCATCAGCACACATACCAATCCTACCCTTGAAGCATCGTAGTAGATCACAAACCCATCTGTTCCATCCGGTAAGGTCAACACCGATGCAGTAGTTAACCTTGTCTTCAACTCTTAGAAACTTTTCTCACACTCATCAAACCATTGAAACGTGACCATCTTCTGAGTTAGTTTGGTCAATGGTGCGAATATAGAAGAAAACCCCTCAACAAACCTTCGATAATAGACAACTAATCCCAAAAAACTCCTTATCTTTGTCGGTGATATTAGTCTTGGCTAATTCTTAACTTCCTCAATATTTGAGTATCCACTCAAATTCCATCTCCAGAAAAACCATGACCTAAGAAAGCAAAAGATTTAAGCCAAAACCCATACTTAGAAAACATCGCATATAACTCATTGTCTCAGAGTGTTTGCAAAGCGATTCTAAGTTGTTTGGCATACTCCTCTTCATCTCTAGAATACACCAAGATATCATTAATGAACACATCCATAAACATGTTAAGATATTATCTGAATACTCTATTTATCAAATCCATAAAGGCTGCGAGTGCATTTGTCAACCCAAAGACAACACCAAGAACTCAAAGCGACCATATCGAGTTTGAAAAGCTGTCTTCGTTATGTCATATTCTCTCACTTTCAATTGGTGATAACCTAATCTGAGGTTTATCTTAGAGAACATAGTGGCACCTTGAAGTTGGTTAAACAAATTATCAATCCTCAGAAGGGGATACTTATTCTTGATAATCACATTATTTAATTGATTGTAGTCAATACACATTCTCAGAGAACCATCCATCTTTCGCACAAATAAGATCGTAGCACCCCATAGAGAGACACTCAAACTTCTGAACCATTTCTCTAACAAATCTCTCAACTACTCCTTCAAGTCTTTCAACTCTACAAGGGCCATTCTATATGGAAGAATAGAAATAGGCTGGGTAACAGAAAGGACATCAATTCTAAAATTGATCTCCCTATCTGGAGGGATAATACATCAGGAAACTCGCCTATAATTCAGACAAATTCAAGAGAAGAGGGCTTATCATCATCAGACTTGACTTGCATGAAGTGATAGATATAACCCTTATAGTTAAATTTAGATCTTTGAGGTAAGAAATAAACTTACCCTTTAGAGCCATAAAATCTCCCTTCCACTCAATAATAGGCTCATTCAGAAATTGGAAGTTGACAGTCTAAGTTGGCAATTAATCGAGGCATAGCATGCGTGAAGCCAATCCATACCAAGGATCACATCGAAATCAACCATTTCTAATTTAATCAAATCAAATCAACAAGAGTGCCCCTATGATAGATGGACACCACACAATTTCTATAGATCCTCTTAGCTTGAATGAACTCATTAACCAAAGTAGAAATAGAAAATAGCTCAAGGAAGCTCTCAGGAAGAATCTCAAGTCTACTTGCCACATATGGCCTCACAAATGAACAAGTTGCACTTGGATCAAGTAAAACATTGCAAGGAAAGATAAGGACTCAAAGCATACCCATCACAACATCTGATGTAACCTCTTAATGCTGTCATTTGCCTATTGCATGCAGACGGTTTGTCCCACTGCCTGCCCCTAGTGCAACACCTCTCTGATTACCCCTCGTCGATGGTGTAGTGGTAGAAGTTTGGGCCTTATTATCCTACACCAGACATTCCTTTGGAAAGTGACCCAGTTGACCACACTTGTAGCAACCATTTCCTCTATCTTTAAACTCTCCTAAATGCATCTTGCCACACTTCCCATAAGGTGGCTTCCCCTTAGAACCAAGAGTCGCACTTCCTTAAGACTGTATAACTTGTGATCTAAAGTTTGGCTGACCTTGGGACCTCTAATCATATCTTTATCTCAGGGCTAGTGCACTGGCTGAAGATGGTGCATAAATAGAAGACCTTTTCTGAACTATGGCTTATCTCCCTTACCTTGCTTAGTCTAGGTAGGCTCAGGCCCTGCTGATCTGGTCTTCTTACTCAAATGCTCCTGTTTGTCTTTTTTCTTATCTTCTTTGGTCTGTTGGGCATAAACTATCATCCTTGAAATATCCATGCTAAGAATAAACAATGCTGCCTTGCACTCTTTCTTTGCATATTTTCCCACTCCAGATACGAAGTTCCTCATTCTCGCCGTCATATCCAGAACCATCTCCAGGGCATACCTGGACAACTGGATGAATTTTAGGCTATACTCTCTAATAGTTATCCCCTCTTGTTTCAAATTTACAAACTGCTCAATCTTTGCCTCTCTCAACTCTTGAGGAAATAAGTGTTCGAGAAAGGCCATTTCAAACTCATTCTAAACAACTGGCTTAACATCATCATGTCAACTCTCTTCTCACTGATTGTATCGAACACTAACTACGTCCTTGAGTTAATAACCAACAATCTTAACTCCCTCAGTCTCATTCGCATGCATAGTCATCAATACCTCTTAGATCTTATCAATGAAGTTTTGAGGGTCCTCTTCAACCTTAGACCCCGTGAAGATAGGTAGATTCATCCTCCGAAAGTCCTGATAGCATCATACAAAGCTCTACTCTTTTGAAGGACAAGGATGAAAAAGATGAAGATTTAGAAGATCAAATAAGGCCCATAATAAGATCTCAAACCAAGGAGTTTAATGATAAACTTAATGGGCTTCAATTGCAGATCCAAAGATGTCTTGTTGGGGAAGAAGATCTAAAGCCCAAGAAGGATGAATTATCCAAATAGTACAATTATTTGGTGGCCCAAATTCAAGTCCAAGATGAAGAATTTTTGGGTTAAATTTCGTGCACATAAGGCCAAGAAGAGTCCAAGAATCAGCCATAACAAAGGTTGCTTTCTGCCCAAGTTTGCAGAGAAGACTAGTCAAACTCTCCAAATTTGTCAAAATTCTTTTCCTATTACCTTATTTCCTTATTTATATATAGGTTATTAATGTTATATTTGTTCTATTTAAGATATCCTAGTACAATTTAATGCTTTCCTAGAATTACTAGGTCTATTCCTAGTTAAGGTAACTTTATTTCCTTTCTAGAGTATCATTTACTTTGTAATTTTCTTTCTAGGTTTTGGATAGTACTTGGGCTAACCTAAGGAGTATTGGACGTCAAAGGACCCTATAATATATATAGGAGTATTTTTTCTTTTATTAAAGAAAATTAGATTGATATTAATAATATTTGAGAGAGTTCTATTGAACCTTTCTGATTTGTTCTTTGAGAATTTATCTTTAAACCTTTACTAGTTCATACTTTGAGGTATAAAGTACTTTCTTCTTTTGATATCTTTGATTTATTTTAGGTATTCTTTAGAAGGTGATTTGTTTACATGCTAATTATTGTCTTTAGTTACTCATAAAGTGGTCAAGATTCGAATCTAATGTTTCGATTCATTTTCTCAAGTAAAGGCGTTAGATTTTTTCCATAATTCTTTACTTTGTTATTTGGATCTTGTCAAGGCCTTAAAATATCAATTTCTTGTAAATTCTTGGATCTTTCCTTTGAATTTCCCATATATTTAATTAGATTTTATCTTTGTTTTTTTGGTTATTGCTTCTGTATTCTAGTATTCACTCCACCTCAATCCTATCAAGTCCCTCAATTTAGAGGTAGCTTGGGCTCATGAGAGCTAGAACTAGAGGTTTGTGAATCCTGATTCCCACTCTAGGCAGCTAACAATGGGGTGAGCATAGCAATGGCTTCTCAAAAGTTGGCCTCTAACGTTGGAGCAAGTGGGGTGGTAGGTATCGCAGGAACACCCATAGTCCTGGACAGTCGACCTCGACTCCTCATTTCCATTTAAGAGGCACCTCTAAAGTAGGGTTATCAATAGTGCTAGGTGAAGCATTCCTTTGGGTTACAACACGTGTTGGAGGCATGATCCATAATAGTGTAACACATAAGTTAGAAGGGGATTTTGTAGAGTTTGAAATCTATCGCACGAACTCAGATCACAAGTAAGGGTAACAGTTTCTAATGTCCTGTAGCCTCTTTCTTATGAAGTGTGGTGCACAATAAACTTTTAAGCAAGATTCTACTAGACACGACTTCATAGACTACCTAGGACTCTTGAAGTCTATGCTCTGATACCAAGTTTGTCACATCTCGAGAGGGTACCCTTAGTGTGGCCAGCACCCAAAGACTATTGCTAGTCCCTAAGCAAACCACTTGGCCTCATCATCACATCATCTCGGTAGCAGAAGAATTACTCAATAAATAGGAACTTCATACGAAGATAAAATGCATATCTTTAATATATCATAGGTTTCAAAATAGAGATAAGTTTAGATATACCAACTCTATCCTCTATACTCATAGTTTATGAAGCCTATACTTAGTAGTCTAGATAGTATCATGACAGGCGATGAATAGCCCAATCAAAGATATACAATACTAAACACTAAAAAGAAGATAGAAAGGCTCCTTCGGAGGCTAGGAAGGCTCACCAACTCAAGAATGTACAAAATTTGGTCCTCAATGATATGTGTGCTAAAGTCCGCTATCTGTTGTATCTACTTCATAAAATGATGCAGGCCCAAAATGGATGTTAGTACATGTAATATACTAGTATGTAAAATTACTTAAGAAAAGTAAGGCTCGACTCACTCGCCTCGACTCAACAACTCACATTCACAATATTTATGTAAGTTTTATAGTAAAATCATGCTTCTAAAATAGTCTCAGTAAAATAGTCTCAGTTTGAAATCTCATGCTCAAATTAGTATTGCTTAGGAGTTTCTCTAACTGATATTCCTCATCCCACCACCTCTAATTAGGTAATGCACAATGAATAGGCATCATTGCCACGCCTGCCCTTAAGTTGCCACGGAAAAAGGCGATCAACCTCAACCTCACTCCCTCAGATCCTGAAAGAGTGTCCACTTATGTGGTACAAGAGTCTCCAGTATTATGATGAAATGACTATCCTGCGCTGGCGAGCATAGTTCTGGGGCACTCTTAAATCACCAACCATGGTGCTTAATACTCCTCCCAAGACTAAAACATGTACAACTTATCAATCAACTCATCACCAACTCATAACTCAATGCTCAGTCAAGAACTCAAACTCAACCCTATTGAGGTACCTCATTTCATCTTATGTCATCTTAATGCTCAACAACCCAATCAATCAATCTAATCAATTGACCCGATCTAGACACAAATGGTTATTTAGGCTCATTCAGTTAACCCATCATATGATGCAAGCAAGAATCATGTATAGAAATGTATGCAACTCAATACAAAAGTCTCTCATGCTCAATTATGTTCTACTCATTCAACTCAACGTGCTCAATCGACTCAACTCAATCTACTCAAGTTACTCAACTCTATATTCTCAATTTACTCAACTCAACAAGCTTAATTTATATCCAAAATTCCATGAAATCATGTAAACTGGGGTTCATTTTATTAATAGGGAAATATATGTATACATCTCATATCAATACTCATGCAATATAGAAAGTTTCTCATATAATAGAATAAGATCTCATGATAAGTGCAAGAATTTCAATTAAGATAATAAGATTTCTCAAACCTAAACTCATTTCCCAAAATCTTGACTCAAGAAGAGGAAGGGGCATATGAAGGAAACATTTCACACTTTGGTAAGCCTTATATACCTCAAAGTCAAAGAATAATCGAACCTCAACCAACTCTTGCTCTTGGATTGCAAACCCCTAGCTTCCGCCTATTCTTCTCTTTGCTCTCAAGAAAACCTCATGGGTGGAATGAATATGAATGGCCTAGGGTGCACTTTTAAGGCTTTACACAAGGCAAATACTGTGTAGGATTTTATGGAAAAGGGTCCAGAAGGTACAAAAATGCCCCTCATTAACTCAGTTGAATGGGTCTACGAAACCTCAACTATGACTCATAGTTCTCACTATGAGTCGTAACTGCTTCTCATAGAAAGGAAGTCTCAAAATCTCGAGTCACTAAAGCCTTTACAAAACTACCTATAATGAGTCATCATTTGCATTACGAGTCATGACTGACCCCTTGTAGCCGCAAGGGACCTGAAATATGAAACACTGAAACTAGCCACGAAACTATCCACTATGAGTCATAGGCTCCTATATGGGTTGTAACTGCTTTTCATAGATAAGATGACCCTAGAGTTTGAAATACTGTAATTCTATATGAAAGCTCCTCTATGAGTTGTAAAGCCTGGTACGAGTCGTAAAGGCTCTCATAGACCCTCTGCTTACCTGTTTCTCAGATTTCTCATCATCACCTCAACATCGTATGCACATTCCCTCCCAATCAGATAAAGGAATTAGGGGATATTACAGCTCAGTCAAGATGTCAAATGTCTATCTAAAGTAAGAATAAAGAGTAGACAATGACCAATCAACACCATCCAAATCAATTCGGTCCAATCAAGTCATAGTGCTATCAGTATGGGACTTATATTGGAGTTTCTCCTATCCAACAATAATCACTTATGAGCCAGTGATTGTACAATAATCTTGCTGATGTTGCCATAATTATTCTATACTTCATAGGGTAAAGATTGAATCAATCCATAATGGATCCTAATCAACCAAGTCCTCTATTATTTCAGGGACCTATCAGGAATAACATCTAACTTAACTTTTTCAATCCTCTTCTACGTTTGGCGGCGTAGTTAATGAGTTCAAGTTGGGCTAACTCTTACTCATTTTTGTCCTCGATACTCCTCTCAAGACGCAATGCTCTTTAGACAATCATTATCAATCAACTAGCCTCATTGGATATTTGTCAACTTAAATTATCACATCAACTATCAACTCTTTGGTTGCATTCTTTTAAGGTTCCACTCTTAACTCATAGAGACTCTATCATGCATCATTCTAACTCATAGTATTCCAGACGAAAAAGTGGAGTTAAAGCATTTAGGGATTTCATAGACTCTTTAGGCTCAAATCATACTCATGCATATACAATTAAATGAAATTTATAAAAATAATAAGAATACATGATAGGGTCCATATAGTATGGCAAAATAATCTATTTCAAGTATGTAATTCATAAAAATAGTATTTCATGCAAGATTATGTAGAAGTACATTAGAATTTAAGGAAAAAAACCTTGATGAAACATTTATTAGAGACTCAACTCACCCACAACTCTATAAATTCGGGGTATGGGGCATATAGAAGAACATAATCCATGTTTATATACCTGGTAGTTTAGACTTTTGAACCAGCTTGGACAAACTCTCAAGGTTATCTTCAAACTCTAGCTTTTTTCTCCATTGTAATCTTGCTCTACATTTGAGAAAGGGTGTTTTAGCATATAAGTGATAAATTGACATATTTAGACCTTTATCTAGATGTAAAAATGTTAGATTTAGGCTTTGAAAGGGTGGGAAAGGACCAAAATAACTTTTCTTAAAAAGCTGTCAAATCATCTATGGGCTCATCTACTGCCTGCAGAACATTCCATGGTCCGTAGGGACCCTTCTGTAAACTTTTAAGACAATTTCGGGGTCTCAGGATCAATTTTGGTAGCTCAATTTATGGCTCGTAGAAGTTTCTATGACCCGTAGATTTATCTGTAAAGTCTAGAACAAAAAATTAAACTTTCAGGAACTTTTTCCACGAGTTAGCAGATGGGCCATATTTTTTTCCTCAGCTCGTAAAAGGGTTTTGTACTTTCTCACAACTCTGGCAGTCTTCGGTAAAAGGACCACATCAATTGACTCCAAACTGCAAATGAGGTGAAACCAGTTGCATTAGAAAGATAATTTAAATAGCTTTCATTCAGTAGGTCATGGGCTATCAAATTCTTTATGTGATAAGAGTTAGGATTGTTTAAAATTGACCCTTGCATAATCTAACACAAGAAACTCAATTTAAAGGAAAGTTTTGAACTTGTAAGTTCTAGAGGTCCCTCATGACCCTATTCCACTTCCGATATGTAAGAATGAGTGTTGAAACATAGGTACATGTAAGAATAGAGTTATAAGGTGTCACTATATCTCCCCCTTGAGATCATTCATCCTCAAATGAAGAGTAAAGATAAACTCGAGGCACGAATAGGAATCAAGACTCCTCTCAATACTCAGTGAACCAATAAAACTATCTACTAGTCAATAATCTAGACAATTGCTATTCAGACTCCAGAATAAACAAATCAACTTAAGTTAATATTAGGATATTACCTTTAACTTTCTCATCATTAGACACGAAAGGATGTGGGTATTTAGCCTTCATATCCTCTTCAGCATTCCATGTAGTCTTATCAATGGATTGACTTCTCTATAACACTGTTACAGAAGCAACCTCTTTAGTTCTCATCTTGTGAACTTGATGATCAAGGATTTAGACTAGGATAGCTTTTAATAGGCACAACGAAGGATGGATCTCCCAAACACTTCTTTAGCGTAGAAATGTGAAAGAACGGATGGATTGCTGCGTTCTACATTCTGTTCGCAATTTGGTTGGTACCAAAGTATAGAGGAATCAACTTTACCTTCTTCCTGAATCTCATCACTCCTTTCATGGTGACACTTTCAAGTATACCCAATTGTTCACTTTGAACTCTAGGTCCCTTCTTCTAAAATCAGTATAGAACTTCTGGTGACTTTGTGTAGTTCTCGATCTCTCTTGGATAATCTTTACCTTCTCCATAGCCTGGTGTTCTATATTTTTCCTAATCAACCCTGTTTCGCTTACCTTAAACCACCTAATTGGTGATTTACATCTCAACCATAAAGGGCCTCATAAGGAGCCATTTAGATGCTCGAATGGAAGCTATTATTGTAGCCAAATTCAATAAGAGGCAAATGGTCATCCCAATTACCTTTGAAATCAATGAGCTATCCCTTAACATATCTTCCAAAGTCTATATCATCCTCTCTTCTTGACCAGATAGGGGTGGAAAGTAGTGTTAAGGTTTAACTTTGAGCCTAGCCCTTTCTGAAAGAAATTCTAGATTTGGGCAGTGATTTGGGCTCCTCTATCTAAGATTATAGATAAGGGGACTCCATGTAGTATGACAATATCCTTTATGTATAGTTGGACATAATCCTCCGCAATGTCAGTCGTCTTTACTGCCAAGAATGAGCAAATTTAGTCATTCTATCAACTATCACCCAAATCGAATCATGTTGTCTGAAAGACCTTCGGTAGACCTGTGATGAAGTCTATGTTAATTATCTCCCACTTTAACTCTGGAATCTCAAAATTTTGAGCTATGCCACAAGGCATTTGATGCTCAACTTTCACTTGTTGGCAATTCGGGCACTTGGAGACAAACTCAGTAATGTGTTTCTTCATCCTACTCCACCAATAAATTTCTCTCAAGTCATAGTACATCTTAGTTGACCCCAGTGAATGGAATATCTGGAATTATGGGCCTCTGCCATGATCCTTTGTTGAACACCATCAACATTTGGAACACACAATCTGCCTTGGAACCTCAATACTCCATCTTCCTCTTTGGTGAAAACCATTACTTTTTGCTTATATACATCTTACTTCAATTGGAGTAAGATGGGATCTTATTCTTGCTTCTCATTTACCTCTACTACAAGGGATGATGTAGACACCCATTATGCATAAGTATCCCACCTGAACTAGATTCACTGAGTTGAACTCCCAATCACGCTAGACTGTGCACCTCTTTAGCTAACTCCTTCTTTTCTTTTTCTAGACGACTATTGCTCCCCATAGATAACCTACTAAGAGCATCAACAACCACATTAGGTTTACTTGGATGGTAAAGGATGCTTATATCACAGTCCTTGAGTAACTTAAGCCACTCCTCTACTTCAGATTAAGCTCCTTATGGCTGAAAACATCTTGTAGGCTCCTATGATCTGTGAACACATTGACATGCTCTCTATATAGACAGTGACGCCATAGTTAAGAACAAACACAACTGCTGCCAATTCCAAGTCATGTGTGGGATAACTCTTCTCATGTAATTTGAGTTGCCTAGAAGCATAAGCAACAACTTTACCCTTCTGCATCAATATGCATCTCAATCCTACTCTTGGGGCATCACAATAAATAACAAACCCATCAGCTCCTTAGGTAAAGGTCAACACTAGGGCAATAATTAACCTTGTTTTCAACTCTTGGAAACTCTTCTCGCACTCATTAATTAGAAAATTGAAACTTGACCTTTTTTTGAGTCAGTCTAGTCAGCGGTGTGGATATGGAAGAAAATCCTTCAACAAATCTGCGATATTAGCCAACCAAACCCAAAAAACTTCTTATGTGAGTCAAAGAGGTGGGTCTTGGCCAATTCTTGATTATCTTAATCTTTTGAGTATCCATTCAAATATCATCACCCAAAATTATATTGCCTAAGAATGCTACAGATTTGAGCCAAAACTCATAGTTTGAAAATTTTGCATATAACTTATTATCCTTGAGCATCTGCAAGGCAATTCTGAGGTGATTGACATGTTCCTCCTCATATCTGCAATATACTAGAATATCATCAATAAATGTGATCACGAACATTTTAAGATAATGTATGAACACTCTGTTCATCAAGTCAATGAAGGCTGCAGGTGCATTTATAAACCCAAAGGACATTATCAAGTACATGATTCTTTCTCCTGCAATGGTCATGCATAGCTAAACCCACAACTAGGGTTGTGGGAACCATGAAGAAGTAACAAAATAAAATTGAATAATCTATAATTCTTGAGAAGTGTGCATACATATATTAATTATCTCTTCATTTAGAGTGCTTTTAAATGGTGGCCAATGTTAGAACTTGCTTAATTCTTACTTACTGGATTAAGGAGGTACTAAATGGTACAAGGGATAATTAACAGGATTCAATGTGATTACTCACGTCTAATCAACCTAACCAGATCAAAGGTGGTTGTATTGGAGAAAAGTAAGGGTTAGTAATGCAACTTTATAGAGATAGATCAAATCACGTAGTAAAATTTGCCTCTCGTTTGGATCAAAGGGTTAGGTAAACATAACTTACCAATTCCGCAGGCTACATACTAGAAAGGATTACAACTATTTGGTTATATTGAGTTAGGACTTCATGCTAAACACAATACCCTAGTTATTTTCCTGATTGATTTCACAACACTTGCTCTTGATAACTTACTTCTAGTTTAGATTTACTTATTGCATTTTGCGACCCCCCCTTCAGGATATAAGTAGGTTAATTTATCAGAATTTCTCTTAATTACTCTAGGTATAGACCATATTCCCTATAGGTTCTATGCCAACCTTGGTTAGGTTATATATTTTGATAATGATTGCTTATACCTTCAGAGGGAGGTGTAGTTTAGGCAACATCAAAATTTTGATGCCGTTACCAGAGAATATGGCTTTTAGACTAGTTTAATTAGGGTAATTTATGAATTAATCCTTATTTTTTTACTCTATGTTTCTTTTTGTTTTTATTTTTTAGCATACAGGTTTAGCGTATGCCCATCACTTATAGTTGATACAATCCCTTGACTCTATTTGATCGAGAGATCTAAAGAACACTGAGAAAATGACCTAAGACAACACGAATAACACTGTGAATAATGCTGCAAATGCCGCACTGAATCTTAATAATGATAACCCACCACCACTTAAGGATGTGAATCCACTACTATAGGATCTTCAATTACTGCTAACATGTGGAATCAATACATACTTGACCCTATGGTGGTAGATGTCACCAGAGCTATTATGTTACCTGCTTTACTAGATGACACAAAATTTATTGTTTCGAGTGGGTTGTTACAAATGCTGCAGAATGGAGGGTTGTTCGTGTCATGACCCAACCCTAGGGCCTAAATGTGACTGGAAAATGGGGAACCCAAAGAAAGCCCAAACAAGCCTCATAGCATATCATCACACATCCTTGGTCGCGGAAGCAAGATATTTTATCATAAGAAACATAAATAAGGTGAAATTGGCACTATGGGAGAGAGATTTTTATTTAAATAGCTTGAATATCATAAGTGAGTGAAAGCTCAAGCATAATGCATATGTATCTAACAACACCTCTAAAATAGAACTTAGTGGGGGCCAAGACAATCAACCGGGCTCACCCTCATAGTCAAAGTATACCAAAAAAGAAATATATTCTTCAACACATAGCATAAGAACATAGATATTGCCCTGGGACATTAGGACATACCAACTAGCTTAAATGGAATCCACTAGCCACATGGAGGATGATGACGACCAAATGGAGCTCCAGTTTCTATATGGTAATATCATGTAGGCATAGCATATGCGTTAGTACGTTTGAATTACTAAGTATGTAGGATGCAATGCAACAAGTGATAAACAACATAATCAAAATGCATAAACATAGGTAATGGATAACATTATAACAATATGACATATATGAATGGTGCTTGAAGTAAAATAATGCTTATATAGGATAGAGCATATAAGTAGAAAGAGACCATCCTTTAGCTAATGGGCTTACCACCTCCCATCCTAGGTGATTGAGGTTTCAACCCCATGATTTGGTTAATAAGGTATCAACTCCTCTATCTGGTTGATGAGGTGTCAACCCATTAATTTGGTTAATAAGGTATCAGCCCCTCAATTTGGTTAATGAACATCATCCCTTTTATCATAGTGGTCAAGGCTTAGTACCCCCTCATCAAGGCATGGTCATATTAGAATAATATCGATAATTCTAATAAATATAACTCATATAAACATTCATTTCATCATTATAAAGTCATTCAACTCATAAGATATGTAATAGACCTTCAATTCCTCAAAAAACCTTATTCGGACATTTTATCAAATACTTCGCGGGTGTTTTATGGGGATATAAGACCAAGTAATTTATAGATGAAATCATGCAAGAAAATCCATTGTAAAACCATCAATCAATACCTTACAACACTCTCAAGAAATATACATCAAAACACTCATCAGATCTTATAATAGATCCAAGATTTATAGCTCAAAACATAGCAAAATACACAACTTTACATATCTTTAACATAGTTCATAGACATGTTCATACTAGTAAACCCATTTGTAAAATTAATTTTAAATCTTGCAAATTGAGTAAAAAGGAGATTAGGGAACCATGGGTGGAAGGAACCAATGGTTAAACCTACATACCTTAGCTTTGGAGATGAGCTTGGTGAAGATTGGGGATGGAGACTTGAAGCTTGAAAGAGAACCTTGAAACCCAAATAAGGGTCTGAGACTTGAATCTTGAGATAAATACAAGACTAAGGGTTTGAGTGAGTATTGGGAAATGTTTTAGGTGATTTGAGGGTGAAATAATGCTAAGTCTAGGTGCTTTCTTGTGTGGGAAGGCTTAGGTCCAAGACTTAAAAGTCTTCGACCGAAAATAAAAACTAGCACCAAAATAAGCCTGGTGCGCATCGCGCTGTGAATGCGCTAACCTCACTGTTTTGTGCTCTCTTGAAAAATTGAAATTATAAATTGTTTGCTCTAAAATCGGGGTTAGACCTTATGCCCCCAAAATGTGACCCCTTAGACAAGTATATGAAGTTGATTTCCAAAATAATGCACGAATTTTGAGATATACAAAAATTAAGATTCTAGGAACTTCCGACGCATATTTTCAGGCACTTTTTGGGGTTGGTTTAGTCTGTGGGCTTACCATCAGAGGATCCACATAACCATCTATACATTATAGTCTTCATCTACAAGAGTATGATAGGAAACCAAAATTTCTCAATGGATGTTTTTAGGCTCCGTATCTTCCTTTTGTCTCTCATAGGCAAAGTGGCAGTATGGTTATCTGAACATCCATAGAGTTTAATCACCACTTGGGCTGAAATGCAGAAGGCCCTTTAGAGGTTTTTTCCTAGGTAAAAGAATCTAAAGTTCAAGGATCAAATCAACAACTTAGAGTAGTGGCTTGAATAAGCACTAATGTGGGGTTGTTGATAAAATAGAGTCAGGAGCGCACAAATGTAATTAACTATCAACCTCTACAAGCACCCATATATGAGGAGCCTTACTATGAGGAGGAAACTTTATTTGTAACTGATTGGGCTTCTGGACTAATGCCCATGGTCCAATAGGACTACTAGCACAAAGATCAAGGGAATCAAGTTCGAAACTTCAAAAGAGATGGTGCTTTAAGAGATAACAACCAAGGTGGCTACTATGATAGAAACATGGATAATGACCGGGGATGCAAAGATGGTTATAAGAATGGTCCATATATTCCACCACAAAATTATGATTCTTATGCTGTTGGTTCGAGGATTGAAGAGAGATTCAACAGATTGTCAAAAAAGCTGATGCTCAGGATGAGACCTTTAAGGGGATGAAATATGACATCTTAAGCATTAATTAGAAGATCGAGTCTCATTTTGTAGTTATCAAGCAACTGTAGCAGCAGTTTGTTTAGATATCTACTCAGTTAAACCAGCATCAAAAAGGTACATTGCCAAGAAACACTATACAAAATCTAAAGAATGATAGGTAGTGCATGGCAGTGATGACATGGGGTGGAAAGTAGACTATTGACCTACCGATGCTAGTAGATGATGATAAGGTTCATGAGGAGATAATAGCTAGCAAAGATGTAGAGAATAGGGATGCTAACACTAAGGATGGGGTGAGTGATGAGGTAGTGACACCAAAGAAGTTGAAACCCATATCTAGGCATCCACCTCCTTTCCCTTAGAGACAGGTAAGTTTCAACACTTCATCTCCATGTTAAAGCAGCTAATGGTCAATATTTCTCTAATTGAGGCATTGGGTAAAATGCCTGGCGTATGAAATTCATGGAAAACCTAGTGACAAAGAAGAGGACTATGAGACAAGACCTCTCGCAGGAGCTTCAACATTGTAGTTCTATTGCAACAAGGTCCTTGGTGCTGAAGAAAGAAGATCCTAGAGTATTCATCTTGCCCTGCACTCTTGGAGACATGGAATTTACAAAGGCATTATCTGATTTAGGCACCAACATTAATTTAATGCATGTTGTAGTATTTAAGAAGTTAGGTTTGGAGCCCCTAGTTTAACAAATGTGCAGTTGTTGATGGTTGATAGGATGATTAAAAAGCCTATGGGGATATTGTATGACATCTTTGTCAAAGTGGAAAAATTCATATTCCTCATAAACTTTGTGATCCTGGATTTGAAGTTGACTTCAAAGTCCCAATTATCTTGGAAAGGCCCTTACTAGCCAGTGGGCGAGCACTGGTGGATATGGAATCAAGCTAGCTCAAGTTTTGATTGAATGACGAAGAATTTTTCTTCAATATCTGTCAGTCTATGAAGAGTTCTGATAATTTGAAGATTGAAATTTTGGCACTTGGTAAAGTCTAAGTAACCAAGTTGTCCAACTTGTGCCGCAACAATAAGTCAGGGGCTACTTAGGTGGTAACCCAAGTTATCTGATGTATTATTGTGTTTTATTTTAGTTTTAGCGTTCTAGACTAGTGGACATGAATTTGGGTCAACTCAAGTTTAAATTGTGTAATTATAATGACCTCCAAGGACATTTCTGGCATTTTTTTATTAAATTTCCATTTTGGCCCTCCTGAAAGTTGTCTTGGGTCATTTTTGGATACGCCCAAAAGTTAGATTTTCAAAATATCATCAAAATGGTTTTGCAAATGAAAGAGTTTTAAAAGGCTTAAAGTTAGAAATTTTGAGTTTTGGGATTATTTTGAGTTTCAAGTGTTGAAATTTCATTCTGTCGATTCCATCAGTTTCATAATGCCGAATATGGTCTCAGGGAACACGCAGAACTAAATTTGAAATTAAAACAAATATTTTAGGCCTAAAGTTGTATTTTTAGTTCATTTGTATCATAGGTTTAACATTGGTCAATTTTTAGGGTTAGGAGCTTGTATCAAAATTTTGTCAATTCCAGTAGTTCCGGATGGTGGAAGTTACACTAGAAATGGTCTCACATTAAGTTTTAGAGTTTCCAAGGAAAATTTTAGTATTTCAAGTTTCAAACTAGTTTATTCGAGTTGCATTGGTAACCTGTCGTAGAGAGCCAAAATTGAATTCTGATGATTCTATTATGTCCGAAATTGTAATTTGTGGTATGGATACATATTTGATTTATGAACTTCTAATTTAGATGAATTTTGAGTGCCCATTCTGAGTTTTTGGTTCTAGTTGTGCAAGGATTTTGGTGCAACTCCCACTTCTTCTCTGTGTTCGCGCCTAGGTGGGCCACATTCGTGGAAGGGCTCCTAGTCCTTCTATGCATTTTTGGTCTATTTCTCCGTGTTCATGAAGGTGAACCTGGTCCTTCTCTGTGTTCGCGGAGCCCCACCTGCGTTTGCAGAGTGTATTTGGTCTCTAAACAGTGCCAGTCATTAAAATACATTTTAAAACCTATTTCTTCCATTTTGGACATTCCAAGCTTCATCTAGGGAGAGTTTTCAAAGGTTTTCAAGAAAAATCAATTAAATAACTAGTTTCTGTTGTATTTCAATTATTTCCATCGATCAATTTGTGTTATTAACTTATAATTTTTGATGTTAATGGTAGAAATTGGGGATTTTTAGGATATCAAATTTTAATCTTTAATCATTGATTTCGCCTTTTTCTAGCTCCATCTTCAGAATCATCTTAACCGTTGAACTCCTTATTAAATGTGGAATGTTTTCATCCATCAATTTTTAGTTTTTGACTGTGTTAAGTATGGATGAACCTTGTATGCTCCTATGTGCATTGATTTAAGTATTTTGGGGGTAGAATTGTATCATCGTAGGTTTGATCATGATATTTAATAAGGAATGATTATTCTTATGGTAATATATTGACTTATAAATTAACTATGGATTAGTACCTTATGTGATCTTGTAAACTATTTGATATTGATAGCGAGATGGTACTTATATTGAGGTATGATTGATATATTTATACTGTGGTGATTTTGAGACACTTGAGAATTATTCGATTTCTATTGTTGATATATAGTATGTATATGGACATATTACATACTCTATTTCCTTGAACCTGATTAATGTGCCATTATTATATGCTTTTTTGATGATCCATTAATGAGGAAAAGCTAAAGGGAAATGGTTCTGGATAGTTAAAAGGAAAATAGAAAGAAAAGAAATGAAAAGCTAAAGGGAAATGGTTTTGGCTAGATATGAAAGTAATTGCCAAAGGAAAATGGTTCCGGTGGATACATGGTCGATGTGTGGCCCCAATGGGTTCCGACTAATGTATATATACGGTTAATGAATGTATACTGTAGGGTAAACATACATCATAATTATTTGAAATTGATTATATACATCTCATGGCATCCACTTCATCTCATATCTTATCTGATTGATGTAGTTGTATATTGTTTATGAGATTGTGCACTTCTTGTATTCCTAATCTTGTTGTAAATGTTGATCTATCTATGTATTTGTGTGTTGAGATATTATGCTAGAAGATGAGTATATCTATCATACTGTGATATGTATATTATATTATGCAAAGATTTTTCTGAGTGCATGGTTGTTGTTTGGCAGATTGTGGTTGGGATTTAAGGAGTTATTTGTATTCTTCATTGCTTTACTTTAGGTTAGTTCTTTTTGTAGAGTGCCTAGTTAGTTTGTTCTCATCCCTTGCTACATTTTTGTAGGTTGTGTACTCAATCCATTTTTCTAGGCTTCTCTCTTGTTGGATCGAGCTTCCTGATTTCTTGCGAGATAGTTACTTATGCCTTCAGTAGGCCTTGAGGATTCCACTTTTATATTTTGATTCTATTTGAGAACTAGACATTATGCCTTGTATTTTATTTGAGTATTCTATACGTAAAGGCTTGCACATGTGACAACAATCCTTGGGATGGTTGTAGCTTTTTTTCTTTCGCTTATCTATAGATTTAGACTGTTATCTTTTGCTTTTGTCATTTTTGTTAAGTTGTGTGGGTTTTGCCCCTCCCAAAAGTTGCCTTGGGTAATTTTTGGATTAGTCCGAAAGTTAGTTTTTGAAAATATTGTAAAAAGTTAAAGTTTTTCAAAACAAAGAGTTTTAAAAGGCTTAAAGTAGGATATTTTGAGTTTTGCGATCATTTCGAGTTTCGGATGTCGAAATTTGATCCATTGATTCCATTAGTTTGAAAATGCCAAATCTGTTTTAAGGGAACTTGCAGAACTAAATTTGGAGTTACAACGGAGATTCTAGGCCCAAAGTGCATTTTTAGTTCATTTTAGGATCATAGGTTTGACTTTTGGTCAACATTCAGGATTTGCCAGCTCATATTGAAATTCCAATAATTGTGTAATTTCAGATGGTTGAACTAACGTTAGAAATAGCCTCGTATGTATTTTTAGATTTTTCAAGGGTAGTTTTGATATTTCAAATTTCAAACTAGTTTATTCGAGTTGCATTAGTAACCGTGTTGTGGAGGTATAAAAATTGAATTGTTATGATCTTGTTGAGTTTAGATTGTCATATCTGGTACAAATACATATTTGGTTTGTGAAATTTTGATTTTAGATGAGTCCCGAGGGCCCATTTCAAGTTTTTATTTCTATTTGTGCATTACTAGTGCAAGGCTTCTGGTGCAACCCCTACTTATTCTCCGCATTAGTGCCTAGGTGGTCCATATTCATGGAGGTGCACCTGGTCCTTCTCCGTGTTCGTGGTCCAGTTCTCCGCATTCACAGTGGTGAACCTGGTTCTTCTTTGCATTCGCGGGGTCTTACCCACGTTCGGGAGTGTATTGGTCCCTGAATAGAGTCATACATTAAAATACATTTTGAAATCGATTTCCTCCATTTTAAAATTTGAAGCTGTGATCTAGGCAGATTTTTCGAAGGTTTTCAAGATAAATCGGTTGGGTAACTACTTTCTAACCTATTTCAATTATTTCCATAGCTTAATTTGTGTTTTTAACTTATAATTTTGGGTTCTAATGGTGGAATTTGGGGATTTTTTTTCAAGATATCGATTTGTAATCATAATCATTGATTTCTCCCTCATCTCAACTCCATTTTTGGAACCATCTTCAACAATGAACTCCTTATTACCTGGAACATTTTCATCCATTAATTTTCAGTTTTTGACTATATTTTCTGGCATGGGATTTTTGACCATTCTATTTTTTTTCTCTGAATTAATTGATTTTAGTGTCATTAGATTCATTTGTTATTGTGGTGCTATATTTTGAATAGATTGTGGTGAGTTGGAGAACTGTAAAAGGGGAACAGTGGCAATTGCTTCTTGATTTCGAGTCCTTATATGAGGCAAGTGGACTACTAACCTTTTTTTTCAGTATGGATGAACCTTGTATGCTTTTATGTGCATAGATTTGAGTACTTTGGGTGTAGAACTGTTTCATCGTAGGTTTGATCATATTATCTCAAAGTTAATGATTATTGTTATGGTAATTTATTGGCCTATAAATTTACTGTGGATTCATATCCTATGTGATCTTATGAATTGTTTGACTATTGATAGCAAGATGGTGCTTATATTGATGTATGATAGATATATTGATACTGTGGGGATTTTGAGACACGTTCGAATTATTCAATTTCTATTGTTGATATACATGATGCATATGGACATTTTGCATACTCTATTTCCTTGAACCTAATTAATGTGCCATTATTATATGCTTGCTTGATGATCCATTGATGAGGAAAAGCCAAAGGAAAATGGTTCTAGCTAGTGGAAAAGAAAAGAGAGAAAAGAAATGAAAGCCGAAGGAGAATGATTTCGGTTAGATATAAAAGTTATTACCAAAGGAAAATTGTTCCGGCGGGTACATGGTCCATTTATGGTCCCCATGGGTTCTAACTAAGGAATATATATGGTCAACGATATGTATGGTAGGACCCAGACCCCACTTGTGGGATACTACTGGGTATGTTGATGTTGTTGTTGATATGTATTGTAGGAAAGACGTGCATCACGATTATTTGGCATTATATACATTTCATGGTATCCACTTCATCTTATATCTTATCTGATTGATGTAGTTATATATTATTTATGAGAATGTGCAATTATTGTATCCCTGATCTTGTTGTAATAGGTTTACGTATCTATATACTAGTGTTTTGAGATATTATGCTAGAAGATGAGTATATCTATATTACTGTGATTTATATATTATGTTGTGCTGGAATTTTTCTGAGTACAGGGTTGTCGTTGGGTAGATTGTGGTTGAGATTTGAGAGTTACTTATTTTCTTCATTACTTTACTTTAGGTTAGCTACTTTTGCCGAGTACCCCATTGTTAGGAGCTCACCTCTTTCTACATTTTTGTAGTTTTTGAGCCCGATCCATCTTGCTAGACTTCTCTTTTATTGGATTGAGCTTCTATATTTCTTACAAAGTAGCTGCTTATGTCTTCAGTATGCCTTACGGATTCCACTTTATATTTTTGTTCTGTTGAAGGACTAAAAATTATGCCTTGTATTTCATTTGAGTATTCTATACCCAGAGGCTTATACATGTGATAGTAGTCCTTGGGATGGTTGTAGTTTATTTTCTTCCACTCATCTATATATTTTACACTGTTATCTTGTGCTTTTGTTGTTTTTCTTAGTTGTGTAGGTTTAGGCCTGACTCACCATTGTAGGTTATGTAAGTGCCATTATACCCGAATTTTGGGTTGTGAAAATTTAGTATGAGAGCCCTAGATTCATAGGTCTCACATATGCACAAGCTCAGTCTACTATAGTCATGAGGATCAGTGTGCAGATGTTAGTTACTTATCCTTTAGGGGTTATGAATACTATTATGAAACTCTCTTTCTTTCATTCTAATCAATTTGTGCTTGGGAATTGTATAAGTGTAGAGTGTCTGTGTGTCCTTTTGATAGATGGCAAGGATTAGAGCTACTACTGCTATAGGCCGAGGAGAGTCAGCCCCTGATATTGCTATTGAGACCCCAGTTTGGGTAAGGGTTGTGCCCGAAGACGATTTAGGGGCCAAAGACAAGGGATTGCACCGACGAGAGACTATGAGCTGGTATCTCCCCTGAGCTGGCTTTGGAGCCTAGAAATGAACAGGTTCCACATGAGCTTGCTGCAACACCACTATTCCAGGATACACTTTTAAGAGCTTTAGGTGTGTTCGAGACTTTGGGGCAATCAGGTAGCCTTGTTGACACTCCTAGTACTTCATATACTTGGGTGAGGGTGCATCCTCAAGATCAGCAGCAGGCCTTTGAGGTCCAGATTCAGGATCAGTAGCCCCTAGCAGTTCCAATTGATGAGATTCCACCTGTTACTGCCTTTACTAATGATGAGCAGTGAAGATATGAGAGATTTCAGAAGATGGACCCACCTTAATTTCAGGCTGGGAAGACTGGCGGTACTTATGAGTTCTTAACTACTTGTAAAGAGTTGTTGGATACTATGGGACTAACAGAGACACATGGTGTGAGGTATATCTATCTCCAGCTCTGTGGTCTAGCTAGGGAGTAGTGGAGGACTTATACAGGAGCCCTTCCAATTGGATCTCCTCAGATAACTTGGGAGACATTTTCTGATGCATTCTACGATTAGTTTTTTCCTTGGAGTGTGCATGAGGAGAGGCAATTGAGGTTTGAGAGCTCAACCCAGGGCACCATGACTGTTTTAGAGTACGAGGTCAAATTTTGTCAGTTGGCCCGTCATGCCACAACTATACGTCCAATTGAGTAGGAAAAGGTTCACTATTTCATAAGAGGGTTGATTTATTCTATCAGACAGTCAATATTTTGCATAACTAGAGATAGAGCCTCATTTCAATCCGTTGTTAGCACTACCAAAGAGGCGAGTTGATATAGAGAGGGAAGTTTGGGGACCCCTAAAGGGTCCATACTTTAGGATAGTACTTAGGTGCGTCATCAAGGCCAGAGGTATGGTTAGAGAAGGTAGTTCTTTTTAGCATCATGGAGTTTATGTAACATTTCCAACTTCTACGAGTGGAGATTAAGGGGCCCGTTACTATTCCTTTCTAGGTAGACCTAAGGCAGAGGCCTCTGATGATGTGATCACAGTTATTATTCTGATTTGCCATTGCCTTGTATCTATGTTATTTGGTCCTGACTCTACTTATTCATATGTGTCTGCTTATTTCTTTGTGGGGTTTGAGTTGCCATGTGATTCCATGTCTGTGTCTTTTCATGTTTCGACCTCAGTAGGGGAGTCCTTAGTAGTGGATCAGGTGTACCAATCATGTCTTGTTACTTTTGTGGGCTATAAGACTTGGGTAGATCTGGATGTGATTCTAGGTATGGGTTAACTATCTTCCTATTGTGCTATTCTTGATTTTATGCTAAGATCATTACCTTAGATATGCCAGGTAGACTGAGGATTGAATGGACTGGTTCAAAGGGTTTTTATCATGGTAAAGTGATATCTTATATTTTGGTCCAAAAGTTAATTAATCAAGGGTGTTTGGATTATGGGGTTTTATTTGTGATACTACTGCTGAGTCACCTTCTATGGAGTCTACTCTGGTGGTCTATGAGTTTTTGGATATGTTTCCTATAGATTTATCGAGAGCCTATCTTGAAAACGACATTGATTTTGTTATATACCTTGAGCCGGTCACTAAGACCATTTCTATCACACCTTAACGGGTGGCTCTAGTGAAATTGAAGGAGTCAAAGGAGCAACTCCAGGATCTATTGAGCAAGGGTTTTATTTGCCCTAGTATTTGACCATATGGTGCCCCAGTCCTGTTTGTAAAAAGAAGGATAGATCCATGAGGATATGTATTGATTATAAATAGTTGAACAAAGTGACTATCAAGAACAAGTAATCGCTTTCTCGCATAGATGACTTATTTGATCAGTTTCACAGAGTTGCCTTATTTTCTAAGATTTATTTCAGATTAAGGTATCATTAACTTCGAAGTTTCCCATCAAATATACCCAGGACAACCTTCTAGACCAGGTATAACCACCACGAGTTCCTTGTTATGTCTTTTGGTTTGACTAATGCCCATGCAATATTTTTGGAGCTGATAAATGAAGTGTTCTGGACGTATCTAGGCTCATTCATGATTGTGTTCATCGATGATATTTTGGTCTATTCCAAGACTGAGGAAGACCATGATAGGCATTTTAGGATTGTACTCTAGAGGCTCTGAGTGGAGAAACTATGTGCAAAGTACTCCAAGTGTGAGTTTTGGTTGAGTTCAGTAGCAGTTATATGGCATGTGGTGTCCAAGTAGGGTATTCGAGTTGATCTGACAAAATTGGAGTCATTCAAGGTTGGACTAGGCGTATCTTCAGCTACAAATATTCACAGTTTGTTGGGCTTAGCTAGTTATTATTGCCATTTTGTTCAGGGTTTCTCCACTATTGTAGCTTTACTGACTAGTCATACTCAAAAGAATGTGGTATGTCATTGGTTTGAGGAGTCCTAGAGAGAGCTTCCAAAAGCTCAAGTTATTGTTGACTATAGCTCCTCTTCTGACATTGCTGGAGCATGTTTTGATTTTACTATTCATTGTGGTGCCTCTGGAGTGGGGTTAGGTGGTTTGTTGATGTAAATATGGAAGGTTAGTGCTTATGCCTCTAGACCATTGAAGGTTCATAAGAAGAACTACCCCACTCACGATTTGAAGTTGGTTGCGGTTTTCTTTGTGTTGAAATTATGGCGTCACTATTTGTATGGAGTCTATTGTGAGATCTTTATTGACCATCGCAGCCCATTATATATCTTTAGTCATTGGGATCTAGATCTGTGATAAAGAAGGTGGATTGAACTTCTAAAATATTATGACTTGACAATCTACCACCCTGAGAAGGCCAACGTAGTGGCTGATGCATTGAGTAGGAAGGTATCTAGTATACGGAGTGTAGTAGCTAAGTGGGTTGAGGAGCGACAATTTGCTAGAGATATTCAGAGATTGGCCAATAGGTTGGTGAGATTGCAAATTCTAGAGTAGGGTGGGATGCTTTCTACTATTGAGGCCCACTCATCTTTGATGGATAAGATTCGTGAGAGGTAGTCCGAGAATGAGAAGTTATTTGTTATCCAGGATAAGGTGATTAGAGGTGAATTTAGAGAGGTAGTACTTGATTCTAACAGTGTTTTGAGGATCGGGAGTAGTATTTGTGTTCCTAAGTGGGTAATTTGATCAGATTAATACTTGAGGAGGCCCATTGTGCTAGGTATCATCCACTCTGGGGCAGCGAAGATGTACCATGATTTGAGTTAGCATTATTGGTGTCCTGGTCTGAATAGAGATGTTTCAGAGTTCGTATCCAGGTGCTTGACATATTGGCAGGTTAAGTATGAGCACTTGAGGCCAGGTGGAGACTTTCAACTGATGTCCATTTAGGAGGGAAATGGGAGCCTACTGCCATGGAATTCGTAGTTAGCTTACCTTCTACTATTGGGTTTTTTGACTCTATTTGGGTAGTAGTGGATCGTCTAGCCAAGTCTGCCCACTTGATTCCAGTTAAAGTGAAGTATACAACTAAGAAACTGGCTGCACTTTATATCAGTCAGATATTGAAACTTCACGGGGTCTCTATCTATATTTTATCAAATAGAGGCTCATTATTTACTTCTCATTATTGGAGGGCTTTACATCATGGTTTGGGTACTTGTTTGGATTTGAGTAATGCTATTGACCCCTAGATTGATGGCCAGTTCAAGAGTACCATTCAAGTTTTAGAAAATATGCTTCGGGCCTGTATTATTGATCTTGAAGCAAGATAGCGTTAGCATTTGGCCTTAGTGGAGTTTGTGTACAACAACAATTATTGTTCTAGTATTCAGAAGACTTTTTTTGAGGCCTTCTATGACCAGAGATGTAGATCGCCCATAGGTTTGTTTGACATAATAGCTATGGTGAGTATGAGTGTTAGTGTGTTGAAAGATGATCTTGAGCGGGTATGATCGATTTATAGTAGAGTGGTGATAGCCTAGAGTCGTCAAAAGAGGTATGCTGATAGGCAAGTTTGTCCTTTGGAGTTCATGGTTAGTGATATGGTTTGGTTGAAAGTCTTACCTTTGAAGGATGTTATGAGATTTGGGAAGAGGGGAAAGCTCAGTCTGAGGTTCATTGACCCTTTGAGATCCTTCATAGAGTGGGAAAGGAGGCTTATAGACTTGCTTTTCCAACCAACCTATCTTCGGTCCATCCTGTTTTCCATAGTTTGATGTTGTAGCGTTACATTTAAAATGAGTCTTATCTAATTTCTATGTATTCAGTTGAGTTGAGTCTCGAATTGACTTATGAGGAGCAACCGATAGCCATTTTAGATAGGCAAGTAAGGAAGTTGAGGACTAAGGAGATCGCTTTAGTAAAAATCCAGTTGAGCCATAGGCCTGAGGGTGAGGCAATATGGGAGATAGAGTCGATATATGTGCCTAATACCCTCAGTTGTTTAAGCCTTTAGGTATGTTCCTTATCTCATGTTCAAGGGTGAACATTGTTTTTACTAGTGGATGATGTAATGAACTCAAAGGTCATTTATGGAATTTTCGATCAAATTATCATTTTGCCTCTCTCAAAATTTGCGTTGGGTCATTTTTAGATAAGTCCAAAAGTCATATTTTGAAAATATCATAAAAAGTTAAAATTTTTCAAAAGAAAATGTTTTAAAATGCTTAAAGTTAGAAATTTTGATTTTTTTGGTTATTTTGAGTTTTGAGGTCAGAATTTGATTACGTTGATTCCATAAGTTCCGGAATGCCAAATCTGGTCTAGAAAAACTTGCAGATCTGAATTTAGAGTTAAAATAGAGATTTTAGGCTTAAAATTACATTTTTAGTTCATTTTGGATCATAGGTTTAACTTTGATCAACATTCGTGGTTCGGGAGCTCGTATCAAAATTCTGACAATTTTAGTAGTTCTAGATGGTCAAACTAATGTCAGAAATAGTCTCGTATTAATTTTTAGGGTTTTTGAGGAAAGTTTTGGTATTTCAAGTTTCAAAGTAGTTTATTTGAGTTGCATTAGTAACCACGTCATAAAGGTCCCAATATCAAATTCGGATAATTTTTGAGTTCGGATTGCCGCATTAGGTGTGCATACATATTTGTTTTGTCAAATTCTAATTTCGGATGAGTTTCGAGTGCCCATTCTGAGTTTTTAGTTCTAGTTGTGCATTGTTGGTGCAAGGCTTCTAGTGCAGCCCCCACTTATCGTCTGCGTTTGTGCCACCTAGTCCTTCTCCGTGTCCTTATTCCTGTCCTCCGTATTTGAAGGGGCCCACCTGCATTCACGATGTGTATTTGGTCGCTGAATAGTGCCAGTCACTAAAATACGTTTTAAGCCTATTTCCTCAATTTTGACATTCCAAGCTTCATTCAAGGAAGAGTTCTCGAATATTTTCAAGACAAATTAATTGGATAACTATTTTTTAACCTATTTCAATTATTTTCATCTATTAATTTGTATTTTTAACTTATAATTTTGGGTTTTAATGGCAAAATTTAGGGATTTTCCAATTATCGTTTTCTAATGTTAATTATTGATTTCTCCCTCATCTTAGCTCCATTTTTGGAACCATCTTTACACTGAACTCCTTATTTTGTGGGGAATGTTTTCATCGATTAATTTTTAGTTTTTGGCTACATTTTTTGGTATGGGATTGTTTTGGCCATTTTACCCTTTTTCTCTGAAATAATTGATTTTAGTGTCATTATATTTGTTATGTGATTGTGGTGCTATATTTGAATAGATTGTGGTGATTTGGATCACCATAGGAGGGGAAAAACGACAATTTCTTCTTGAATTTGATACTTTATTTGTGGCAAGTGGACTTCTAACCTTTTGTTAACTGTGACTTAACAATGTATGCTCCTATATGCGTGGATTTGAGTACTTTGGAGGCAGAATTGTATCATTATAGGTTCGATCATGATATCTCGGAGTGAAAGATTATTCTTATGGTAATATATTGACTTATAAATTAATTATGAATTCGTGGCCTATGTGATCTTATGAATCGTTTGATTATTGATAGCGAGATGGTGCTTATATTGAGGTATGATTTATATGTTGATACTGTTGTGATTTTGAGACACTTGAGAATTATTCAATTTCTATTGTTGATATACATAATGCATGTGGACATCTTGCATAGTCTATTTCCTTAAACCTCGTTACTATGCCATTATTATATGCTTGCTTGATTATCCATTTATAAGGAAAAGCCAAAGAAAAATGGTTCTAGCTAGTGTAAAAGAAAAGAGGAAGAAAAGAAATGAAAAGCAGAAGGGAAATAGTTCCGACTAGATATGAAAGTTGTTGCCGAAGGGAAATAGTTCTGGTGGATACATTGTCCATTGTGGCTGCCATGTGTTCTGACTGAGGCATATATATGTTCAGCAGATGCGTATCATAGAGCATATATACATCAGGATTATTTGACATTGCATTACATTGTATACATCTCATAGAATCCACTTTATCTCATATCATATTTGATTGATGTAGTTTTATATTGTTTATGATATTGTGCACTTATTGTATCTGATCTTATTGTAAGTGTTGGATCTATCTATGTACTCATATGCTGAGATACTATACTAGAACGTGAGTATAACTATATTACTGTGATCTGTATATTTTATTATGCTGGGACTTTACTGAGTGTAGGGTTGTAGTTCGTAAATTGTGGTTGGTATTTAAAGAATTACTTATGTTCTTCATTGCTTTCCATTAGGTTAGTTCCTTTTGCTGATTACCCTATTGTTTAGTGCTCACCCCTTGCTACATTTTTGAGGTTGTGAGCTTGGTCCATCTTGCTAGACTTTCCTCTTGTTTGATTGAGCTTCCAGATTTCTTACGAGGTAGCTGCTTATATCTTCACAGGCGTTGAGGATTTCACTTTTATGTTTTGGTTCTATTTGAGGACTAGACATTATGCCTTGTATTTGATTTGAGTATTTTATACATAGAGGCTTGTACATTGACACCCGTGAAGTGCTGCCAAAATAAACACTTTTGATGCTTAAAACTTAGGATTTTATGTGTTTGCAATGCGATGATAGTGGATTTTTTTGTATTTTTGCGTTTATCTTTGTAGGATTATAGGTAGGCCATGATTTTTGCAAAAGTTATAGAAGTTGCTGCAAATTTGCTGTTATACGAGACATCTCACTGGCCATAGACTATTCTATGAGTTGTAGGGTAGTTTCGTAAGGAATTCCAGTGAGGGGGCAAGTTTTTGAAGTTAATTCTACAAATATGCAGACGAGCCATAGATTAATGTATGATTCGTCGAAGAGGTTTCGTGCCCTGAAGATCATAAAATGAAGACTTTCTGAAGTTCATCACATGAAACCTCCTTTATAGGTCATAAACAATATTACGAGTCATAAAGGGGTGTCATAAAGAGGAAGTCTAGTTTTTTAGCAACAATATACGAGACCCGATTTTGGGCCATTAACTTCAATACGATCGTAAAGTGTTGTCGTAGAGTGTGCCAACTAGTTTTACTAAGTCATTTAGGATTTGAATTTTAAATATTATAAATAGGTCTTTTAGTTTATTTTTCATAAGTTTTCACCAGTTTTGATTAGTTTTAGGTTAGTACTCAAAGAACTTAATATTTGAGAGAGCAAATTGTGAGAGAGTCGTTAAGAACACTTATGGTTGAATTTGATATTAAAGCTTGTGATTCTTATTAATATTGGATTGGTTGTTAATAAATCTATTGTGTAAGTGTTTAATTATGTCTTCTCAATTCATAATTTCTTCATCTACACATCGCATGAGTAGCTAAATTTACAATTAGGGTTGTAGGAACCATGAAGAGCTAACAAAGTAAAAGTAGAAAATTCACAATTCTTGGAAGGTGTATATGCATGTATTAATAAACTCTTTTCATTTTGAATTTTTTCTAGTGGTGGAGAATATTAGAACTTGCCTAGTGTTACTGACTGGACCAAGATAGTAATGAATAGGAAAAGAGATTAATTAATAGGATTCAATTGATGTGTTCTTGTCTAATTAATCGAAAAGGCTCAAGGGGTGATTGTACTGGGACTAATAGGTAATGGTTAGTAATTCTCACTATGGAGATGGGCCAAGTTGCATAGTGATATTCACCTCTCACCTTTGACTAAAGGGCCTGGTGAACTTAAATTACCATCCTATATGCTATACACTAGACAAGAATTAAGTTATCCGTTGATACTGAGTTGAGGAATCATGGGGAACACAACAGCCTAGTTACTCTTTTTTATTGTTTTTTTCTCTTGTGATAGTTAGGTTTATTTTCTCATTGATTATTGCAATCCCCCTTTTCGGGAATTTTAGTCAGTTAATTACTCGGATTGCATATTCGTGATTTTATCTTGAGTTTACATATTCCCTGTAGGTTCTACCCTATCCTTGGTTAGGTTCTATATCTTGATAGCGACTGCTTTATCCTCTAAAAAGGAGGTGTAACTTGGATGACATCAAGATTTTGGTACCATTGGCAGGGAATACAGCTAGACTTAGTGAATTCATTAGTAATTCGAGTATTAATCCTTAGTTCCCTTTATTTTAATTTTGTTTGTTGTTTTTGTATCTTTGCAGGGTATACGAGTAGTATATGCCCAACACTCGACGTCAAGGCAATCTTTTAACTCCATTTGCTCCAGAGATCCACAGAATGATAAGAAGAATGGCCTAAGGCAACGCCAATAATGCGGCCAATGTATTTCTGAACATGAACACTAACGAGGATAATAGCAGTAATAACCCATCTGCTTTGAAGGGCGTTCCACAACCTCAGGATTTCAACGGTGATGCTTACTAGTGGAATCAATACAAGTTGAATCCTATGGCATCACTACCGGCAGATACAAAGTTCACAATCTCGAGTGGATCACTTAAGATACTGTAGAGTCGTGGGCTATTTGTGGGCTTATCATCAGAGGATCCACATAGCCATCTACATAATGTGGTATTTGTTTATAAGAGCATGATGGGAACATAAAATATGTCTATGGACGCTGTGGGGCTTTGTGTCTTCCCTTTGTCTCTTACAAGTAATGCTACATTATGGCTATTTTAGCTCACCCAAAGTTTAATCACTAGCTGTGCAGATTTGCAGAAAGCCTTTTTGGAGAGGTACTTCCCTAGATTAAAGAAGCTCAAGTTGAAGGACCAGATCAACAACTTCGAGCAACTTCATGGTGATTCGATAAGCACTACTTGGGAGTGGTTCACAAAATGTCTGAGGAGCGTCCTTGACCACTAGATCATTGATAATGCCTTGATGGAGATCTTTTACTGTGCCCTTGATGAGAATAGTTAAGCTTGTGCTGACACTATCATGGGGGGCATGTTTTTAGATCAATCATTTGCAATGATTGCAGAGCAAATGGAAAGAGTGGTCAAGACAAATCGTGTATAGGGGCAGTAGGATAGAGCTTCCACAAAGAGTGCATGTGCTTTAGTTATGGGGCCAGAGTAAGCAAGAATCAATGAAGAAATCATACAATAAGTTGCTCAGGTTTGCAAAAGTATGGATGTGATGATAAAGCAGAACCAAGAATGTGTGAATGTAGTGGTTCACCAATCTCCACGTGTACCCATATACGAGGAGCCATACTATGATGAGGATGCTTGTTTTGTTGAAGATCAGACAGGGGGTTTCCAGACTAACGTTCAAGGGTCTATTCAGGACTATTAGTGCCGAGGTCAAGGAAACTAAGGTAAAAACGTTTTTTAAAGACAGAGCTTATAGGGACAACCAAGGAGATAACTATGATAGGACTACGGGTCCAGATGCAGATTGGGGTCGCAGAGAAGGCTTTAAAAACCGTCCTTATGTGCCACAACACAACCACAATACAGGTGCAAGCAGTTCCAGAATTGATGAGATATTTGATTGCTTATTGAAAAAGTCGAAAACGCAAGATGAGACTCTAAGTGGCTTGAATCGGAGATTTCAAGTATTAATTAGAAAATAAAGTCTCACTTTGTGGATATCAAACAACTTGAACAATAGTTTGGTCAAGTGTTAACTTATCTTAATCAACATCAGAGGGATACACTGCATAGTAATACAATGCAAAATCCTAAAAATCAAGGACAATGCATGGCGATCACCACTCAGGGTGGAAAGAGCACAATTGACCCTCCCATGTCAATTGATGTAGAAGATGTTTGAGAGGAGACGGTTGCGGTAAAAGATGCAGATGAAAGATATGATCTAGGCAAGGATAGGGTGAGTGAAGCTATTGATCTTCCATAGAGGTTTATGCTCGTACCTAGACCTCCTCCTGCCTTTCCTCAGAGAATCAAAAATAGGGAGGAGGAAGGCAAGTTTAAGCACTTTCTCTCTATGCTAAAGCAACTCTTCATCAACGTCCCTCTCATCGAGGCATTGGATAAGATGATAGGGTATATAAAGTACATTATGGACTTAGTTACCAAAAAGTGCACTGTGAGTTAGGAGCTTTCTCAACAACTTCAACATTGTAGTGCTACTACTACGAAGTCTTTGGTTTAGAAGAGAAAAGATCCAGGTGCTTTCACTATACCTGGAACCATTGGAGATGTAGATTTTGCAAGGGCACTATGTGATTTAGGTACCAGTATCAATCTGATGCCCCTTGCAATCTACAAGAAGCTTGGATTGGGAGCCCCTACTCCTACTAGCATATGGTTGTTGATGGTAAATCACATGATGAAAAAGCCTTTGGGGACTTTATGATGTGTTGGTGAAAGTGGAAAAAATTATATTCCCTGCATACTTTGTGATCCTTGATTGTGAAGTTGATTTTGAAGTTTCTATTATCTTGGGAAGACACTTTGTTGCTACTGGACGCACTTTGGTGGATATGGAGAAGGGCCAACTCAAGTTTAGATTTGGGAAAGAAGAGGTCTTGTTCAACGTATGTCAGCAAGCAAGGAAATATGATAATGTGTGAGTTGGTTCTATTATTAGACTGTCGATGATACTGAGCCAGAAGTACCACTTGAAGTAAGGCTGGGTATTGACAACTTTGGAGGCAGTGCTGACGAACTTCGACAGTGACGATATCCCAAACTATGAGGAGAGAGTGAATGCTCTAGGGGCATCTTATGGTCCTAGGTACTGAACAAAGCTAGAGCTAGATTTGCAGAATTGGGAGTCACCACTCACAAAGCCCTCCATACAAGACCCATCGGTGTTAGAATTAAAGGCCCTTCTAGCATATCTGAGATATGCATTTTTGGGAGCCAACAATACTTTACCAGTGATAATAGCTGTAAATTTGAATAATAAGCAAGCAAATGCCCTTGTAGTGGAGCTTAAACAATTCAAGAAGGCCATTAGATGGATGATTACAGATATATTGGTATCCCTTCTGGGGTATGTACATACAAAATCTAGTTGGTCAAGGACTACAAGATCAGTATTGAGCACTAAAAGGTGCATTAACCTCTTTATGCAAGAAGTTATGTGCAAAGAGATCATTAAATGATTAGATACAGGTGTAATCTAACCGATTGCCAATACTGAATGGATGAGCCTGGTGTAGTGCATTCCAAAAAAAGAGGGTTTTGTAATGGTACGTAATGCTAACAATGAGTTAATCCCATTGTGGCCAGTCACAGGATGAAGGGTATGCATGGATTATGGAAAGCTCAATGTCTTGACAGAGAAGGATCACTTTCCTATGCTATTCATGGATCAGATGCTGGATCGACTAGCTGGAAAGGGGTGGTACTGCCTTCTTGATAAGTATTTAGGCTATGATCAGATCATCATTGCTCTAGAGAATCAACAGAAGACTATATTTACATGCCCCTATGGCACCTTTGCATTCAAGAGGATGCCATTTGGGCTGTGTAATGCTCCAACAACATTCTAGAGATGCATGATATCCATTTTCTTAGACATAGTCGAGAACACTATTGAAGTCTTCATGGATGACTTTAGCATGGTTGGAAACTCATTTGAGGATTATTTGAAGCTCCAATATGATATTTTTTAAAGATGCAAAGAGAGCCATCTGGTAGTAAACTAGAAAAAATGTCACTTCATGGTGAAAAAGGGTATTGTGTTGGGGCATACAATATCCAACAAATGAGGTTGACAGAGCTAAAGTAGAGGTGATTACGAAGTTTCCACCACCCATCTCAATAAAGGGTGGGAGGAGTTTTTTGGTAAATGCAAGATTTTATCAGAGCTTCATAAAAGACTTCTCTAAAATTACACAGCTAGCATGCAAACAATTTGAGAAAGATGCTAAATTCATATTTGATAATGTGTGTCTGAAATCCTTTGAAGTGTTAAAGAAGAGGTTGTTCTTAGTGCCATCATTATGGCTCTAGACTGGTCTAAGCCCTTTGAGATCATGTGTCATCCAAGTTGGGTTGCTTTAGGTATGGTATTGGGACAATGTAAGAAGAAGATATTATATCCCATATGTTATGCTAGCAAAGCCCTAAATACAACCCAGAAGACTTACACCATCACAAAACATGAGTGACTCTCATTGGTCTTTGCATTCTAAAAGTTCAGGTCACATCTGTTAGGGGCCAAAGTAGTGGTGCATACAGACCACTCAGCACTTAAATATTTGATAGATAAGAAGGATGCAAAACCAAGGTTGATGAGATAGGTACTTCTCTTGCAAGAGTTCAACTTAGACATCATCAATAGAAAAGGGACAGAGAATCAGGTTGCAGATTACCTCTCCAGATTGAAAGATGGGGCTATGATAAAATTCAATGATGGATTGGAGATAAATGATTCTTTTCCTAATGAGAGAGTGTTGGCTGCATCTTATGATCTGATTCCTTAGTTTATAGATTATGCAAACTACATCATAAGTGATATTGTGCCACCCGAACTATACACGCATCAGCGTCAGAGGTGTATGTCTGATGTGAGAAAGTTCTTCTGGGATGACCCATACTTCTTCCATGTATGTGCTAATGGGATTATTAGTCATTATGTTCCTGAGGTTTAGATGATGAGCATGCTTGAAGCTTGCCACTCATCATTGGTAGGTGGACATAATAGTGGGGTTTGAACAACCCACAAGATCTTACAATGTGGGTATTACTGGGCCACCATCCAACAAGATGCCTAAGACTTTGCCAAAGCTTGTGATAGGTGCCAAAGAGAAGGTGGGGTTTACAGAAAGCACGAGCTCCCTCTAAACCAAATTATGGTGATTGAGTTATTTGATGTATGTGGGATTGATTTTATGGGACCATTTGTTATCTCATATGGAAATAAGTACATCTTAGTTGCTATAGATTATGTATCAAAGTAGATGGAAGTCGTGGCTATACCCAACAATAAGGAAAAAGTTTCACAACATTTCTGAAAAAGAATATCTTCTCAAGGTTTGGCACCTCTCAGGCAATCATCAGTGATGAAGGTTCTCACTTTTGTAATTTACTTTTTAAAGCTCTTTTTGAAAAGTATGGAGTTAAACATCGGGAGGTGACACTTTATCATCCCCAGACAAGTGGGTAGGTGGAGGTGTCTAATAGGGAAATAAAATAAATCCTATCCAAGACTGTGAATGCAAATCAGACAGATTGGTCGGAGAAGCTAGATGACGCAATTTGGGTATATCGGACTACATATAGGCATGCCCCCCTACTAACTTGTCTTTGGGAAAGCATGTCACTTGCCAGTGGAGCTTGATCATAAAGCAATGTGGGCACTGAAAAAGTTAAATCTGGAGTAGAATGATGCAACAAATTCTAGGGTGAGCTAACTCAATGAGCTTGACGAGTTTTGATTGAAAATATATGAAGTTCTACCCAACAATAAGGGCAAAAGTTTCACAACATCTCTGAAAAAAAATCTTCTCAAGGTTTGGCACCTCTCGGGCAATCAATAGTGATAGAGGTTCTCACTTCTGTAATGGACATTTTAAAGCTTTTCTTGAAAAGTATGGAGTGAAACATCGGGTGGTGATGCCTTAACATCCGCAGACAAGCAGGTAGGTAGAGGTGTACAATAGGGAAATAAAACAAATCCTTATGAATGCAAACCAAACGGATTGGTCGGAGAAGTTGGATGATGTAATTTGGGTATACCGAACTGCATATAGGCATCCCACCCTACCAACTTATTTTTGGGAAAGCATGTCACTTGCCAGTGGAGCTTGAGCATAAAGCAATGTGGGCACTGAAGAAGTAGAATCTGGACTGGAATGATACAACAAATTGTAGGCTGAGCTAACTAAATGAGCATGATGAGTTTTAATTGAAAGAATATAAGAGTTAAACCTTGTACAAAGAAAGAATGAAGTTGCAGGATGATCGCCACATAGTGAACCGCCAATTCACTCTAGGGGACTTGGTGCTGCTCTACAATTCAAGACTGAAGTTGTTCCTTAGGTAACACAAATCCAAATGGTTGGGACCCTTTCTATCATGACCCAAAATAGGGCCTAGACATGATATGGCGAATGGGGAATCTAAAGGGTCCCCAATCAAGACTCTTAACACATCATTGGTAACAGAAGCATGTAAAAAGGTATAAAGTAAGAATAAGGGGCAACGGATTGAGTGAAAGCTTGCAAAACATCACCATCAAGAGATAAAAAGTCTAAGCTCAAATCATGGATACATAGCTTGTCCAAAAAACATCTCTAAATACATAGATAAGAACGAGGCCCGAGACAAGGTAACCGGGCTCACCCATATAGTCAAATAGAATATAAAGTAAAGTGTCTCAATACAAGGTAATAAAACATAAACCAAAGTCCCCGGAATGGAGGACTCACTAACTAGCTTGAGCAGCACTGAACTAGCCACTTGAAGGAGGAGGATCAACTTGGGCTCTGGTTCCTACATGGTGATATCATGTAGGCAAGAATATGTGTTAGTATGTTTGAATTACTAAATATATAGGATACAATGCAACAATAGATAGGAATCATAATCAAAATGCATAATATTAAGCAATAGACTTAATATAGCAATATGACATGTATGATCAATGCTTGAGTAAAATATGTTTATGTAAGTCATGCTCATATAAGTTATCATATGTGTAGAAGAAACCAAGCTAGCTATTCAAAGTATAAACCCCTTGATGGTTGTGTGGTATAAATCCATCACATGGTTGATGATAATCACACCTTATCAACATGGTAACGAAGTATAAACCCCTCACATGGTAGATGAGTATAAACCCCCAACATGGTTACTTGCGCTCTTGTCCCCCCGGATCAGGTATGGTCTAATGTAACACTTTAAATATAGTATGTCATATACATAAGCTCATTTTATCATCATATAGTCATTCATATCATATCTTATGCTTTGGACCTTCAACTACACAAGAAACCACATCCGAACATTTTATCTCACACTTAGAGGTTGTGAAATGGTAGTATAAAACCATGCAATTTAGAGATGAAATCATGCAATAAAATCCATTGTAAGACCATCAATCAACACCTTGCAACACCCTCAAAACATAAACATAAAAATCCCTCATCACATCTTATAATAGATCTAAGATTTATAGCTCAAAACATAGCAAAACAGTCACAACTTTACATAGCTTTAACATAGTGTGAAGTGAATTTCATAATAAGGAAGACCCATTTGTAAATCAACTTTAAATCATGCAATTTGAGTAAAAGGAGGTTTGGATATCATGGGTGAAAGGAACCCACGAAAGAAACCCACATACCTTAGCTTAAAGATGAATTTGGTGAAGATTAGAGATAGAGACTTTAAGCTTGAATGAAATCCTTGATGAAATCCTTAAGATTGGTCTTGAGTTTTGGGACTTGAATTTAGGGTGAAGTATTAGTCTAAGTGTTTGAGTGAGTATTGGGGAATGCTTAGGATGGTATGAGGGTGAAATAAAGCTAAGTATACTTAAAATTATGTATGGGAACATTTAGGCCCAAGACTTAAAAGTCTTAGACCGAGCACACATACACAAAAAAAATAGACTCAAAAATATACATTGGCGCATCGCGGAAGCGGCGTGCCTTACACACTGTTTTTTTAGCTTTTTTGAAAAATTCTTACTTCAATTCGGTTGGTCTAAAATCTAGGTTAGATCCTTTTCCCCTAATTTTAACCCCCTGAAAGAGAATCCGAAGTCGAATTTTTAAAATAACAAATAAATTTTGAGATATATGAAAATTAAAATTCTTGGCATTTCGAGGCACGTTTTTGGGCACTTTTTTGGGTTGTTACAATATCTATCCCTTGAGAACATTCATCCCTGAATGTAAAGAGATGTACAAAAGAAAGTGATCATCAACAAAATAGCCCCAACAAGAATGCAACATAACATGTAAAACACCATTTTCAAATTCTCAATGTAAGTATAAAATTATCATAAGTGTACCAACTTAAACATGAATGCATATGAATGAATTAGGGCTGAAATATGAGACTTGAAATCACATAGAGGACTTAGGATTAGTTCCTTTGGCTTGAGTGGAGTGGAAAACATAAGGATACTGCTTTTGCATGTCCACTTAGGCCTCCTATGTAGCACTTTTGACTTGTTAGTTCCTCCAAAGGACCTTAACGGATGCTACCTCTTTGTTACTCAATTTCTTTACTTGCCTATCCAAGATCTGAACTGAATATCCTCAACAAGACCCATAACATCAAGAAGCACAATAGCATTAGGATCACTAGATGAACTGAATTCATTTCACTAGGCAATTTCAACTCGTAAGCTACCTTGACAACCCTTTTTACGACCTCATAAGGAGCAACATATCTTGGACTGAACTTCCCCTTTTTACCAAAATGGACCACACCTTTCATTGGAGAAACCTTCAAGTCAACCTAGTCACCCACTTTGAATTCAAGGTCTCTTCTCCTCACATCGACATAAGACTTTTGACAACTTTGTTCTACTCTTAACCTTTCCCTAATCATCCTAACCTTCTCAAGAGCATCCATAACCAGATCTGATCCGAAGAAAGCCACCTCTCTAACCTCAAAGCAACCAACTAGGACCTTTACCTAAGCGAACTTCTCCTCCATATCACCCACAATGTCAAAGAGTGCTATAGCACTAGAGCCACCAACACATCTTCTCAACCCAGAGACATAATGAACTGAACAAACCATAATCATTTCCCTAGGAAAATCCCATCCAAATGCAACCTCACCAATCATTTCTATGCTCTAAAGGGACATCACAATCATAAATCCATTGTCAACCGTGAATATACTTATTCCACTCGTTGCCACGAACCACCATCTCCCCCTTGGGAGATAACCTCCACTCTACCATCCCTTCACCTAAAACTTTCAACTCTAATAAGGCAGAATCAAAGCTTTACTTAATCTAGACCTCTTAACCAAAGGAGATTTGGAACCATCAAGAATGTTACACCACCATACTCAACTACCATCAACCTAACTTCTAATCTAACCATCTAATGGACCTAACTAGTATATTCCTTGCCACCATCAACCATATATACTAGGATACCTAGAGCACCAGCCGCAATATTAGCCTTATCGGGGAAAGTTAATGCATAGTCTTTACATAATCCTTATGGATTTCTAACTACCCTCTTGATATCCACAATCCACACCTACCATATTTAGCAAACAACCTCTTATTCCCCAAGGCTTGAAACACTACCTCTAAATGATTCGCAAGCTCTAAACTAATCAATACCTCATCATTAGAGACCACCACAAACATACAAAGGTAGGGTTTCAAGACACTATTCAAGAAACCCACAAATAGCACCGGTGTATAAGTCAACCAACCAACTCCATCAAAACTAATAATGCTCACTCCTAGTCTGAAAAGACACTTAGGAATATCAAATACCCTCATCCCCACTTGGGGACAAAAACCATACAAAAGACCAATCTTTGAGAAGTGACTAACCTGTTGTAGTTGACCAAATGAATCGACCATCCTCTACCATCATATTAAAACCTTACGGGTTCTACACTCATTGAAAGCATGATATGCAAGTAGTTCAAACTATGACAAGACCTCCCACACAACAATCTAAGTCTTCATCCCAAAAAAATACTTATAATATGCATGTACATACTTTCAAAGAGGCAATAGTCATTTTCCAAATCATTTCAATACACAATTAGGCTTAAAAGCAAACACCATTAACAATAATTCATACTTAGGCTCAAATGCCAAAAATCATAATTTCTTAGCCATAATATCCATGCATAGGAAAACCTCATCCATACACAAAATGGTGCAAGCACCCTAAATGCTCAATGAGACAAAAATCAAAGACATATGAATGATCATATTATTGTCATAGCCAACATTTGATCAAATTCGTACCATAAAACAAAATTGGGCTTAACCCATAACATACTTTCTCAAAATAATCCATGTTAGTGAATGCATATGCTACGATCAATGAGGGAGTGACATAGGTAATTAAGACTCAATCTAAAATCAATATTTATAATATGAAATTGAAGTGAAACATAATTAATTCCACATTTAAATCCATAGTGTAATCTCTCATGCATAAATAATTCAAAAAGGGAACAGGCATGCTTATAATTTCATAAATCCAAAGTAAATCCTCATATAATAGTTTAAATCACATTAAAATCATCAAATATACACTACGCATGTATCAATAGAATTTTAGGAATCATAATATTTAAAACCCCTAATTATAGTAAGCAAAATCCATGTAGGTTTTCCTGAACATAGTTTTGGGTCTGTTGATTGGAAGGAACCAAGGATCAACCCTCCTACACATGAATCCTACTAGCATTAAGGAATAACACAAGGAATATCAACTCCCGGACCTATTAAATCACCCCACTAAAAACGTCAGTCACAACATTGGCCTTACTTAGGGTTACTAAGTCCTAGAAGAAATAATAAAAGAGAACTCATTCACAACCTCCGATAATAGCCCACTAAGCCCCAAGAAGCTCCTAACCCAAAGAAGTCAAGGTCTAGGCTAATCTCTAATCACCTTCGTCTTACTAGGGTTCACCTTAATACCATCACCCAACATCACACGACCTAGAAAGGCAACCTCTTACAATCAAAATCCCCATTCCACCTATTTAATATCCAACCTTCTTCCTTAAACTTTATTGTGCTAGCCTCAAAAGACTAATATGCATGACCTCATTAGGGAACACAAACCATCAGATCATTATCGAAACCACCATGAGCCTATTAGAGTAGGGGCTAAAAGATCCTATTCATGAGACTTGTAGGTATAACCGGCGCACTAATCAAACCAAAAGACACTACCTCAAACCCAAAATATTTGAAAGGGACACTCAAGGACTCATCTACCACCAATAATAATTCTATAAACAAAGCAACCTAGGTTCAACACCTCCAATTCTCACAAGATGGTTAATGCAACCCCTTAGAGACCAATTGTACCTTATGACAAGAAATGGACATACCTCTTAGGCTACCACTTGACCACCACATCAAGACTCTTTTACTCAAGGATAGGTTCGTTAGGGAGTCGCTAACTCTACAAGTCATACCACCAAAGGAGACATAATATGCATGCACCTATCCCATTCCAAGTACCATATCAAAATCCACCACCTCAAATCCAACAAGCCACAAGGCAAGACCAAATGCATATGAATATGGAACAACACCTATGGACCTTTTAACAATAATACATCTAACAAAAGGATAGACACCAAAGATCCACACCATAACTTGGGCACACAAGAAGCCCTACTAGCAACCAAAAGAATAAATAAATAAACAATGGCATGCCATCCCTAACAATGCACACATATAAAAGTCAAGGAAACTTCATCTTATCGGTAATAACATTGGACACTTCATCTCCTCTTTGAGCCACTTGATCAACATGACAACCTTAACCTAAAAGTTGACCACCCTTATACTTCTGTTGGACACATGGATAGTTTACTAGCTTGTGACCCACTTCATTACATCTATAACAAGCATTGGTCTTCCTAAAGCATGGGCCACCATGATATGTCCCACACCTTTGACACTTAGGATTAGTCATCATACCATCACCACCTTTACTCTTAGTGCATTTATGAGGATAATCCTTCCTCTTATGTCCCACTTTGCCGCAATCAAAACAAGCATTAGTGCCCCTGAAGCATGGGCCCTATGAACCTTATCACATGTTAGACATATGGCGTCACCTCTATCCTTGAGACTTTAGAATTTTCCTTCAACACGGGCCTTTTTGGCCTCACTACTTCTCTCTTTACCATTTGTAGCCCCGAAAGCACCCACTTATTGCTCAAGGTAAGTTGCCAATTTTGCTGCCACCTTGGCCACTTTCCAAAGAGCATCACAAATCTCCACATTCATCTTATCACCATCTTGAGTAGCTTGAGACATGTCCTAGAATGTACCAGTTAGGGGTTAGCAATAAATCCTAGGGGATCTAACTTTACCACATGACATGGATCATGAAGAAGTGAAATATTTCATATAACTCCTCATAGCCTCCTACTCATAGTTGTGGTGAACAACACAACCATGTATAAAACTCTAATCAATGTGGTGTGTTAGACTTAGAGTATCTATCAACCTTGTACTCTGATACTAAGTTTTTCACGACCCAAAATAGGGCCTAGACATGACATTGCGAATGGAGAGCCCAAAGGGTCTCCAATCAAGCCTCTTAACTTGTCATTACACATCATAAGTCATAAAAGTATATCAAAAGGCATAAAGTAAGAATAAGGGGCAAGGGACTGAGGGATAGCTTGCAAAACATCACCATCAAGAGATGAAGAGTCTAATCTCAAATCATAGATACATAACTTGTCCAAAAAGTACCTCTAAAATACATAGATAAGAATGGGGGCCAAGACAAGGTAACCGGGCACACCCGTATAGTTAAATAAAACATAAAATAAAGTGTATCAATATAAGATAATAGAACATAGACTAAAGTCCCCTAAATGGAGGACTCACCAACTTGCTTGAGTAGCACCGAACTAGCCACGTAGAGTAGAAGGATCAACTTGGCCTCCGATTCCTACATGGTCATATCATGTAGGCAAGAATATGCATTAGTACATTTGAATGTACTAAGTATGTAGGATTTAATACAATAATAGATAGGCATCGTAATCAAAATGCATAATATTAAGTAATAAACTTAATATAATAATATGACTTGTATGATCAATGCTTGAGTAAAATATGTCTAAGTAAATCATGCTCATATAGGTTATCATATGTGTAGAAGAGACCAAGCTAGCTATTCAAGGTATAAATCCCTTGATGGTTGTGTGTTATAAACCCATCACATGGTTGATGATAATCACACCTTATCAACATGGTAATGAAGTATAAACCCCTCACATGGTTGATGAGTATAAACCCCCAACATGGTTACTTGGGCTCTTGTCCCTCCGGATCAAGTATGGTCTAATGCAACACTTTATATATAGTATATCATATACATAAGCTCATTTCATCATTATATAGTCATTCATATCATATCTTATGCTTTGGACCTTCAACTACACAAGAAACCATATCCGAACATTTTATCAAACACTTAGAGGGTACGAAATTGTAGTATAAAGCCTTGCAATTTATAGATAAAATCATGGAAGAAAATCCATTGTAAAATCATCAATCAATACCTTGCAACATCCTCAATACATATACATAAAAATTCCTCATCAAATCTTACGATAGATCAATAATTTATAGCTCAAAAGATAGCAAAATAGTCACAACTTTACATAGCTTTAACAAAGTGTGCACTGAATTTTATAATAAGCAAGACCCATTTGTATATCAACTTTAAATCATGAAATTTTAGCAAAAGGAGGCTTCGATTTCATGGGTGAAAGGAACCCATGAAATAAACCCACAAACCTTATCTTAAAGATGAACTTGGTGAAGAATGGAGATGGAGACTTGAAGCTTGAATGAAATCCTTAAGATTGGTCTTGAGTTTTGGGACTTGAATTTAGGCTGAATTATTAATCTAAGTGTTTGAGTGAGTATTGGTGAATGCTTAGGATCATATGAGGGTGAAATAAGGCTATCATATGAGGGTGAAATAAGGCTAAGTATAGGTAAAAAGCATTTATGGGAATATTTTAGGCTCAAGACTTAAAAGTCTTGGACCAAGCACAAAAAAAATAGACTCAAAAATATACACTGGCGCATCGCGGAAGTAGCATGCCTTACACACTATTTTTTTCTTTCTAGAAAAATTCATAATTTGATTCGGCTGCTCTAAAATCGGGGTTAGATCCTATTTTTCCCTAATTTCGACCCCCTAAACAAGAATTCAAAGTTAGATTTTCAAAATAACAAATGGATTTTAAGATATATAAAAATTAAAATTTGGTATTTCGAGGCACATTTTTGGGTCATTACACTTTCGAGTAGCATGCATCTTTGATCATGAGGCTATTGAGTTTGAGAGGAAAAATGAAAGAACTTTCAAGGTAAATGGCGAAAGAGTCAAGTGATATCTTGGAAATGTGGAAGAGATAAAGATAGGTCGAAGAATGGGATCTTGAGTAAGTTTGAGTACTCAAGCTATCTATGTCGTGCCGCGACAATAAAGCAGGCGCTGCTTGGGAGGTAACCCAAGGTAGATCCTAGCGCTTAGGTGCCCAGGTATAGCTTTTGACCCCTTATGTTCTATGTTGTTTTGATTTTGTGCATTAGGGACAATTCACATCTTTTTCAATGGGATGTGGGCAGTTATGTGCCTTAGTGAAGTCTGAGTAGCTTGGGTCTATGTCTACCCTAATTTTTGATCCTATGATTTTCTTGTCTGTGTTCTTTTTCCTTGTTGATATTTATTTTCTATTGAACCAGCACATTTAGGGTGTTTAGATAATATTTATAGCATATAATACCAACAGTTGTGGCATATAACATGTTTTTATGTTTTGTTTGAAAAAATGATACCCACCAAAACTTTTGATTAATTAGTTAGATAGTAAGCTCATATGTTTAAGTGTATGACAATATATGTTCTTATAAATAAGGGTACATTGAGATAAAAAAATATGATCTGTGAGTCTTTTCTTGATAATGTATGCTATGCCATGTGAGTGTGAGCATAATTTGATAAATTCATGTGTTTTGTGCTAATTTTGAACTTTCCCTTAGATGTGAGCTAAAAAGCAAATTGAAGTGTAAAAACAAGGCAAAAAGCTGAAAAATGAAAATAAAGCACCCAGAAAAGCTTGAAATAGGAAAACATGAGAATACGGGGAAAGTAGCAAAGTTGGTAGGCCAAAAGTTAGAAAAATACAGTTTAAAAGAGGGCGTTTAGTCACTAGCTTTCCAAAATACCATATGAAAGCCCTCTGAACCTACGTTACAAGCCAAGAAAGTCCTATAGTGATCCTAGTCTAATTAGTTGAAGGTTTGAGTCATGACTATAGGGCAAGCCTATGGTATTACTCATTATGCATGAATATCTTTTGTGAGAGTGAGTGTTTTTGCATAGTCCCAAGGTCAAATATGAATACATCATTGTGTGTCAAAAATGAGACTTCTTTCTGTGAGGACTTGTCACTGATTGTGGATTGTTGATAATACCTTGCTTGTCATAGTTGTCTTGCCACATGCACCAGTTTGCATTAGTTTTCTATAGATATCTAATATGATTTTGGAAAGTTGGTGTTGGTATTTGAGTCTGAGACTTATGTGATATATGACTTTGAGTTGAGGTCTGTGTGTTACTGTATTGTTTATGTAGATTGAGTCCTTCACTTGAGGACAAGTAACAATTTTAAGTTAAGGGTTTTAATGTACTACTAAAATACAACACTTTTGATCCTTAAAACTTAGAATTTTGTGTGTTCTCAATGCAATGTTAGTGGATTTTTGGTATTTTTATGTCCATCTCGGTAGGATTATAGGCTGGCCATGATTTTGGGGAAAGTTAAAAAGGTTGCTGCACATTTGCTATTATATGAGATACTTTATGGGATGTATACCATTCTATAAACCGTAGGTTGGGTTTATATGGAATTATAATGAAGGGACAAGTTTCTGAAGTTAATTCTACGAACATGCAAATGAGCCATAGATTAATGTATGAGCCATAGAAGAGGTTTCATGCCCCGAGGATAAGAGAATAAAGACTTTCTGAAGTACATAAGACAAAATCCTCTTTACAAGTCGTAAACCATATTATGAGTCATAAAGGGGTATCGTAAAGAGAAAGTCTAGTTTTCCAACAACAATGTACGAGATCCCAATTACAGACCATAAACTTCGATATGGGCTGTAAAGTGTTGTCATAGCGTGTGATGACCAGTTCTCCTAAGTCATTTAGGATTTGAATTTCAAATATTATAAATAGGTATTTTCAGTTATTTTTCATAAGGTCTCACCAATTTTTATTTATTTTAGGTTAATACTTAGAGAACTCGATATTTGGAGCGAGAAAATTGTGAGAGAGTCTTTTAGAACACTTATGGTTGAATTTGATCTTCAAGCTTATGATTCTTATTGATATTGGATTTCTTGTTCTTAAATCTATTATGTAAGTGTTTAATTATGTCTTCTCAATTTATAATATCTTCTTCTACACATAGCACGAGTAGCTAAATCCAAAACTAGGATTGTGGGTACCATGAAGAACTAACAAAGTATAGCCGGATAATTCACAATTCTTGGAAGGTGTATATGTGTGTAATGATTAATTTCTTTGTTTTGCATGTTTTCTAATAGTGGCCAATATTAGAACTTGCCTATGTTACTGACTGAACCAAGGTAGTAATGAATAGGAAAAGAGATCAATTAATAGGATTCAATTAATGTGTTCTTATCTAATCAACCAAACTGGGCCAAGGGGAGGTTGTACTGGGACTAATAGGTAATGGTTAGTAATGCATACACGATGGAGATGGGTCAAGTCACATAGTAAAATTCACCTCTCGCCATTGACCAAAGGGCTTGGTGAACTTAAATTAGCGTGCTGCATGCTATACGCTAGACAAGAATTAGGTTATCAAGTGATACGAGGTTCAGGAATCATGTAGAACACAATACCTTAGTTTCTCTCCATTATTGACTTTTTTTTGTCATGTTTGTTAGTTTTATTTTAACATTGATTATTGCAAACCCCTCTTTTGCGAAATTAAGTTAGTTAATTACTCGAGTTATAAATTGGTGAATTTGTTTTGAATCTACGAATTTTCTATGGGTTCGACCCTAACCTTGTTTAGGTTCTATATCTTGAGACCAATCATGTTATCCTCTAAAAAGGATGGGTAACTTGGGCAACATCAACCCATGCTTGGATGGCTATAGTTTGTTTTCTTTCGCTTATTTATATATTTAGACAGTTATCTTCCACTTTTATTATTTTGGTTAAGTTGTGTGGGTTTTGGATGACTCACCTTTGTGGGTTAATTGAGTTCCATCACACTTAGATTTTGGGTCATGACAGTAGTGACGAGGTCATGTTCAATGTACCGATATAGGAAGTCGTGCGCAAAGAGATCATTAATGTAATGACCCAATCCTAGGGCCTAGATATGATCGGTGAATAGGGAACCCGAAGGGACCTCAAACAAGTCTCATAGCATATCATTACATATCCTTGGTCGCAAAAGCAATTAAAATACATTTGAAGAATGGAAATAAGGGCAAAGGAGATGAGGCAGAACTTGTCATAGCATAGGATCAAGAGATAATAGAATCAACTCATAGCATAAATACATAGCTTTGTTCAATGACACCTCCACTACATAGATAAGAGCAGGGGACAAGATATATAATCAGGCTTACCCTTATAGTCAACAAGAATAATACATCAAAGATAATAATGTCTTATACATAGCAAGAGTCTACAAACTAGGTCCCCGGTATAATCGGGCTTACCCTCATAGTCAACAAGAATAATACATCAAAGATAATAATGTCTTATACATAACAAGAGTCCACAAACTAGGTCCCCAGAATGGAGGACTCATCAACTATATTGAGAAAATCGTACAAGCAACATGGACGAGGATGCTCAAAAGGGACCCTGGTTCCTACATAGTGATATCATGTAGGCAAGACTATGCGTTAGTACGTTTGAATGTACTAAGTATATAGGGTGTAATATAATAAGAGATAATTCAAAATGCATGACAATAGGTAATAGGCATAATATAACAAAATTGCATGTATTGTCAATACTTAAGTAAACCATGCTTATATAGGATAAGATATGTGTAGAAAAGACAAAGCAAGATTTCCAAACTACAAACCCCTTGGTAGGTTAGTGATGATGTCGCTCTATCACCATGGTTCCAAGGTACAAACCCCTTGATAGGTTAGTGATAATGTCGCCCCATCACCTTGGTGCCAAGGTACAACCCTTTGATAGGTTAGAGGATGGTCACACCCTACCTCCATTGGTGATTGAGGCATACACCTCAATTGGCTATGGTCAATCCAACACTATATGCAGAGATGTCATATACATACTTTCCTTTCATCATCATCATAACATGATATACATACTCTTCTTTCATCATCATAACATCATTCATAACATAAGATATGCTTTGGAACTTCAATTTTTCAAGAAACTATAACTGAACATTTTATCAAACACTTAGCGGATGTGTAGTACTAGAGTAAAACCAAGCAATTCAAGAGTGATATAATGCCAGTAAATTTAATGTAAAACCATCATTCAACACCGTGAAACACCCCCAAGTAATATACATTAAAACACTTCATCAAATCTCACATTAGATCTAAGATTTATAGCTCAAAACATGCTTTGATAATCATAAGTTTAACAAACCCCAACTTAGTTTTATAGGTAAATTCATGATGTAAAACACCCATAAATAGATCAACTTTAAATCATCTAATTTGAGTAAAAGGGAAGCTTGGACTTCATTGGTGAAGGGAACCCATGAATGAAACCCACATACCTTAGGTCTAGAGTTGCTTGAAATTGAGATTGGGAAGAATGGAGGCTTGGAAATGATCTTGGAATCCAATCTTGTTCTTGGGTTTCCTTGAAATTGATTGGGGCTTGATAGAGGTTTTTGAGAGGATTGAGAGTATAATAGAGATGAGAGTAGTGAAATTGGGTCCTTAAGATTAGGGTTTAGGTCATTCAGGAGGGTTAAGATAGCCTAAAAAGCCAAAAAGGGTCATTAGGATAATTAACATTTATGAAAATGTCATTAATGAACGGATGAAAAAATGGGCAAAGTGTTGCCCCACTGAATGCCCCATGGGTCATGTGGCACTCCATGGGTCGTGTGGAGTGCCCGTGATAAGGTCCATAGTCTAGAAAGTGAAGTTGGAAATTGATTGGAAAAAGATGTCTCGTAATGACCACGGAGGCCTCCACAGATCATGTGGATCCTCATGGATCATGTGGAGGCACAGGGTACCATACTTGGTGCTGAAAAGTGTTGCCCAGGCTCCATGATAAGGGCCACGGGTCATGCCCCATGCCATGGCCCATATGGGTGGCCGTGGTCCATGCCTTTGCCTCAAGCTCACCTCAATGCATGCCAAGCCTCCCTTACTCACCCTTACGCCCCTACTCACTGTAACACGCCACACCTTACACTACTAGTATAAGTCAACTGAAACATGACATGGTCTGGTCAAACTAGCGCTAATTTTTAAAAGTGCTCGAATCTCGCGTTAATGAGCTATATGTGTGTCTAGCGCTTAAGAGAGTCGAGTGAATATACATTTTATGTCGAATTAAGGAGATTACAGCCTTAAAATGAAGTGAGAGAATTGAGGTGCTTGTAGGACTTAGGAAGCTAGCAGGTGAGTCAGCTACTTGCTTAGCTTAAAATCGCTAGTTAAACGGAGACGAGGCTCGATGTCGAATTTGTCCAAGTTCGATTATGAATAAAGTCCGTGTTAACGGTGTAACTTTAGCCCATATTTTAAAATCATAAATGTAATATATGTTAATCCCAAGATAGGTATTAAAAAGGGACCAAAGACAATACAAAACACTTAGCAAATTGGGCCCAAAACTAAGAATGAGAAATCTGAAAAATGGGCATCCCAAGTCCATGTATTTGAAGCTCCAAAAGGCCCAAGTGACATGAGGAAGGAGCTGTATCACCTACTTGGTGATGTAAGGTTTACGTTGCCTTAGTAAGTAGTCCAAGTATCATTTTAAAAGAGGGTCAAAGCAGCTCCCACAAAGCTATTGCTCAATTGAACTCACAAAACATAAAACAGTTTTGCTTTCAAAGTTCTCTCAACGTATCTTGACTTGCAAAGCAGCAAAGAAAGAACTTCTAGGGTTCTTATAGAAGATATATACATTGAAGGTAGTTGTAAGTAATCTTACATATGTTTTTAGTATGGTTTTACTATGAAAAATAAGAAGTATATGTCAGTATGACTGTGCTGGAATTTCAGGACAGATTGTGTGCTAAGGAGTCATGTGCACTTTTCTTGTTAATTAAGTGATTTTTCTCTTGTAGTATGGCTTTATTATGTATTAGTACTTACTTATGCAGTATATTTTGGTTTTAAAGAAGTGTATAAAGGATGCTTAACTACTGTTAGAGTCCACAAAAGTGAGTCGTTATGTGATATCGCAATTATGTGCTTCGTATGAACTTGTGGACTGTTGGAAAGCAAGATGTTGCTTCACGTCCTTAATAACTGATTTTTTGCTGTGCTGAAACTGATTCATATCTGGTTGTATGTATAAAAGTTCCTGGAACAGTTTGATTAAGTTTGGAATAAGTTTGGGGTTGGCGACGTCGAAATGTAGCGACGGAAGGTAACGTTATGCTGTCCGTTTTTAGATTGTATGGAATTGTGATATGTTGTGCTTTGTGGGCTGTTGTAAGGCTGTTATGTACTTAACATAGGCTGTGCATGGTGTGTATATGCTAATGTTTGTTATAAAATACGATTAGGAGCAGAAAGGCTAAAGGATTATGCCCGGGTTTATAAACACCCGCTTGCTGCCCGTGTATCGTTTTCTTATGTGATTAAGATGCCAAGATGTATTCACTGGCTTATAATGCTAGTTGTATCCTCTAATATGTTGTAGATAAGTATTTGGAGGAAGGGAAGGTTATCTCCCTGTAGTAACGAGGTCAGACAATGAGGTATGTAAGGTTATTTGATTTCGTATTACTTGGCATGAAATATAGATCTCTCCTTGGTACATAAAGACATTCACCAACTCCAACACAATTATTAACCATGTCTCCACTAATGTCATGTTCAGATGATTCCATATATAGTACCTTCAAACCTGCCTAGATACTTTAACACCATGTTACACGAGTTCCTGCTACAAAATAAAGTTCACAAGTTATTCCACTTCATATGCATTTTATTATTTATGTAACGTACTCTTTTCACTGTCATGTTGTCCTGTGTGAGTATCCACATGTCATATGCCACATATACAGTCTTATAGATCCAATTTTATGGCCACCAAAAGAATCATCTCAAAGTTAATTGATAGATACAGTATACAGTTTTGATGGGTGGTAGCCCGAGGGGGTTCGTTACGAACCTGGCATAGGGATGATCCCGATACAGTATTATGATGGGTGGTAGCCCGAGGGGGTTCATACAGAACCTGGCATAGGGACGATGCCGATACAGTTACCACTGATCAGTTCGTCATATGATTACATCTGTGCACAAATTTTATAGTACAGATTTTACAGTACAGATTTTACAGTAAAGGTAAAGTGATATAAAGGACGTAAAGTACATGATTCCATAGTATAACTAAGGGTGGTCACTGATCTACTGCAGATGCATGGTTTTATTTGAGTTGTTACTTTATACATATACAGTATATCCTGCATTACATACTCAGTATATTATCCCGTACTAACGTCCCTTATGGGGGACCTGTAATTCCTGCTGCAGGTATAGGTGCTAGTAGATCTCCCCAATAGGAGTACAGGATATTCAGCTGCTGTCATCAAGGTCCAGGTTGCTTCAGGGCTTTGTACATGTCCAGAGCTTACATATTTTTATTGCATAGTTTGTTGTGGCGGGGCTTGTCCCGACCCTTGTTAGATGTTTTTCTTTATTTAGAGGCTTTGTAGACTATGTAAAGCACAATGAAGTCATGTCTCGCACTTTAGATAGCGTGGCCCCAATGGCCTAGTCATATGCATCTCCTTTTGGCTTGTTATCACTGTTTATCTACTTAAAGGCATGTCAAACATAGAAACCCATTATAATATGTACAGAACGCATGTAGTTACAGGTTGGCTCTCCTGAGCCTTATCGGCTACGGGTGCCGGTCCGCCCTACAGTACTTTGGGGCATGACAGTAGTGTTATCAGAGCTGGTCATCCTAGGGATTCTACAAAGCCATGTCTATGTAGAGTCTTATTTATCGATGTGTTATGCACTATATTTATAAGCAGAAGGCTATGTGGCATTTAGGAGTTGTTACTTCTTTTCATTCTGTAGATCCTGCCATAGAGTGAAGTGTAATAGGTTAATTGTGTCTAACCCATAAATTATTTTGTACAACAAGTATGCCAGAAAAAGGAAAAACAATGGTAAAGGGAAGGAAAAAGAAGTGGTGGTTGGTATACCCAGCCAGGGGAGGCAGCAAGATGAAATTCGAGGAGTCTTTGTCACAGATATCTCCAACTCCTCTAGTTCCTAATGAACCAGAGAGCAATGAAGTTCCCCCAGAATGACCTGTTGATGCTACTGTACAGGATTTGAGAGATGTAGTTCAACTATTGACTCGTATAGTTGTTAGTCAAGGCCAAAGGCAGGAAGGTCCAATTATGGGTACAGATGGTACAAATAGGGCAGCAGGTACCAGGATACGTGATTTTCTTAATTTGGACCCTCAAACCTTCACTGGGTCAGATCCTAATGAAGACCCCAAGGATTTTATTGATCAGATTCAGCATACTTTGGATGTTATGCACGAGGGTGGTACAGAAGCAGTCGAGTTAGTGACATATAGGCTGAAGGGTGTTGCTATATTATGGTATAAAGCTTGGAAACAATCTAAGGGTATAGATGCACCTCCAACTACCTGGAAAGAATTCAAAGAGGCATTTCTTGATCATTATTTGCCATTAGAAATTCGAGAGGCCCTTGCAGATCAGTTCCTGAATCTTCACCAAGGGAATATGAGTGTGAGAGAGTATAGCCTTCAATTTAATTCCCTGGCACGGTATGCTCCTAATGTAGTTGCTACATTGGCAGATAGGGTCCATCGATATGTAGATAGGATAGATACATATCTGGTCAGAGATTGCACCATTGCTTCCTTAAACAAAGATATGGACATAGCAAGAATGCAGGCATTTGCACAGAAATTGGAGGACCAGAGGCAGAGGAGAAGGGCACAAGAGTTAGAAAGGGGGCAGGCCAAACGAGCTAGACCTACAGGGCAGTTTATACTACCCAATGTGATTTTAGCCCTTGGTTTTCTAATAAACCGCCTAGGCCATCATCCTCCTACTCTACAACCAGTGCTCCACCACATCTTCAAGGGCCTCGATATAATCAGTTTTGTCAACGAGGTGAAGGGCAAGATGCCCGAGAAATGGGTTATTCAGCAGGCCAACAAATGACTCCTAGGTAGCCTTGTAAACACTGTGGAAGGAGTCATCTGGGTGTATGTTGCGCTGGGACAGATGTCTGCTAGTTTTTGTGGTATGTCAGGGCATATAATGATGGAGTGCCCAAGGAGACATATGGATGGTATTACACAATATACTGGATCAGATATTGCATCATCATCATCAGTTCCTCCAGCAGGTAGGGGTCAGCAAGCATTTATAGGTCGTGGTAGAGGTGTTAGAGGGACAACTAGCTATATCTGGGTCCAGAATCGCACATATGCATTAGGGAGTCGATAGAATTTGGAAGCTTCACCTGATGTGGTCACAGGTATATTGTCCATCTTTTTCCATAACGTATATGCATTAATTAATCCTGGTTATACACTATCATACATCACTCTACTAGTTGCTGGAAGGCTTAAGAGAACTACCAAATTATTGAACAAACCATTTGAAATGTCTACTCCAACCGGTGAATCTATTATGGCCAGAAGAGTTTATTATGACTGTGTAGTAACTGTTTGTGACCATGAGACATTGGCTGATCTCATTGAGCTAGAAATGGTAGAATTTGATGTTATAATGTGCATGGATTGGTTAGCTTCTTGTTATGCCACTATGGGTTGTCGAACTAAGAGGGTGTACTTCCATTTTCCAAATGAGGCAATTCTTGAATGGAAAGGCAATATTGGGGCACCAAAAGGTAAGTTTATCTCTTACTTTAAGGCTAGAAAGATGATATCCAAGGGGTATATATGTCATTTAGTTAGAGTAAGGGATATGGAGACAAAATCACCAACTCTTCAGTCAGTTCCAGTAGTAAATGAATTTGTTGATGTGTTCCCTCAAGAACTCCCAGGCTTACCTCCTGTACGAAAAATAGATTTTGGTATTGACTTACTTCCACGCACTCAACCTATTTCTATCCCTCCATATAGAATGGCCCCAATAAAATTGCATGAATTAAAAGAGCAGTTAAAAGATTTACTGGATAAGGGTTTTGTAAGACCTAGTGTGTCCCCCTGGTGTGCACCAGTGTTGTTTGTACGCAAAAAGGATGGCACCTTGAGAATATGTATTGACTATCGACAATTGAATAAGGTGACAATTAAGAATAAATATCCCCTCCCCAGGATTGATGATTTATTTGATCAGCTACAGGGTGCCAAGCTTTTTAAAAATTGACTTGAGCTTAGGTTATCACCAAGTAAGGGTGAAGGAGTAAGATATACCCAAGATAGCTTTCAGAACACGCTATGGTCATTTTGAATTTCTTGTTATGTCATTTGGACTAATGAATGCACCAACAGTTTTTATGAATCTGATGAACAGGGTATTTAGGCCATTCTTGGATATTTTTGTGATAGTATTTATAAATGACATTTTGGTATATTCAAGATCAGAATAGGACCACGCAGATCACTTACGACAAGTGTTACAGACTCTTCATGATCGAAAGTTGTATGCCAAATTTTCTAAATGTGAATTTTGGCTAAAATCAGTGGCATTCCTGGGTCAGATTGTGTTTGATGAGGGAATAAGAGTGAAGCTGTGAAAGATTAGCGAAGACCCACAACACCCATGGAAGTTCAGAGCTTCTTAGGCTTGGCAGGTTATTACAAAAGGTTTGTTGAAGGTTTTTCTTCTATTTCTGCACCTCTAACAAAGCTGACACATAAGGCAACCAAGTTCCAATGGAATGATGCGTGTGAAAGAAGCTTCCAGGAGTTGAAAAATAAGTTAACTTCTGCACCTGTGCTAGTACTTCCGGAAGGTACTGAGGCGTATGCAGTGTATTGCGATGCTTCAGGAATTGGCTTAGAGTGTGTATTGACATAGAATGGTAGGGTAATTTCTTAAGCATCCAGGCAGCTACGACCACAGAGAAAAACTACCCAACACATGATCTTGAGCTAGCAGCAGTTATGTTTGCTTTGAAAATATGGTGCCACTATTTGTATGGAGTTCATGTAGACATATATACTGATCACAAAAGCCTACAGTACATCTTTAAATAGAAAGATCTAAACTTGAGACAGCGAAGATGGCTAGAGCTAATAAAGGATTATGACATTGACATAGTATACCATCCAGGGAAGGCAAATGTGGTAGCCGTTGCTCTGAGTCATAAGGCAGTCATAAATACTAGTGATCAAGTCGTGGTGAATCAAGTAATAGCCAAGGATCTACGTCAGCTAGCCAGTTTGGGGGTTCGCCTTCTTGAAACTCCAAAGGAAGGGGTTAGTATGCATAATACTGTAGAGTCTTCATTGGTAATAGAAGTAAAAGAAAAACAGTTTGAGGATCCTGTTTTACGATAGCTTAAGGAAAAGTGAGTCAGGATACAATAAAAGGCTTAGACCTTGCACAACATGGAGTATTATACTATTAGAATAGATTATGTGTGCCCGATATTAATGGGTTAAGAAAGAGAATAATGGAAGAAGCCCATCATTACCGTTATTCCATCCACCCAGGATCAACTAAGATGTACCATGACCTGAAGGGAATGTTTTGGTGGGGAGGCATGAAAAAGGA